>JAFBJT010094082.1:17122-45286 GCA_016785325.1 Chascanopsetta lugubris
CACACACATATATATATATATATATATATATATATATATATATAGAGAGAGAGAGAGAGAGAGAGAGAAATATTTTACTATATATTTTGCTGTAATTAGATGTGTTCTATGTATTGCAATAGAGCTCAGGCTTATACTTTAAGACGTAAGACGTTAGTTATATTTATTTGACACAACATTTCAACCTCACCTTAGGAATCATGCCACTTTTCAAAATACACAATGTACATTGGGCAACATGCAAAGTGTTTTCTCCTAATAATAGCACAGAGACTGTGTGAGGACATATTCTCAAGCCCAGCTGATATCGTCAGGTTAAAGACCATCATTAAAGATTAATCGGACATACAATAAATACTTTGAGCGCAAGGAATATGTTCTAAAGACACGTAAAGTACGTCAAAAAGATTTAGCCAGTGACTCATTTTTGTAATGAGTTATTATTGTAAGTCTGGATTGGACGTGTGTCTGGTTAAATGTGTGCCTTACCAGCCACTACTCTAAGATTGATTTATTCACACTGTAATGAATAGGAGCTAAAATCCCAGACACCTGCACAGCATCACCATCACTGTGGTGCGGAGTTTGTGTGGTGAGTATTTGACCACACTGCCCCAAAGGCCACATCTACAGGCCAGGTTACATCACAGTCCTGTATGCGTCCTGAGCTCAAATATCATATCATTTAAGTATTTATCTGTTTTATTTGCAGTCACATGCTGCGGCACTATATCACCTGACGTTGTTGATCTTGTATAAGCAAGGCAGTATTGTGTACAACGCACAAATAGATGAATAAGCAAACATGCAAAGAAAAAAATGTCAGAAAAACAATTCAAGACAGCCAGAGATGCTCAGCAGCAACAGTAGTAGTGGGACAGAGCTCTGCGCATGCGTTAATGGAGGCTACACGGTAAAGAGGGGTGAAAGAGACAAAAAGGGTGGTCACATGACCGGCTTTCTTTTTATCAGGGGCCGCTTTTAGAAAAGTCTAAAGAAAGAGCAGCGTGACAGCATATGACGGAAACGCCGGCAGTGGGATTCGAAAAGTCCCTGCTTTGTTTGTTTCCCTTCGAATACAGTCTGTGCTTTTCCCTCAACACACCGGGACACTGGTGGTCTGTGAGGAAGACACACACACAGGAGGGGGGCGGCAATGTCTGTGGACACAGGCTCCTCGGTGAACACGCTCAATTCAGCAAATAGACTGTCTCCTTTAACTAAAGAGGAAAACAAGAGCTAACAAGCTAACAGCTACTATGACTTGCTAGGTAAGATATAGCGACGCGGATAAAACATTCCAAGCAAAGGCAGGCGGTCCGAAATGACCCGGATCTCACGGGGAGGGAGGGTTTTATATTCGGAACTTTTGTTACCATGTAGCTAAAGTAGCCACTGCCGTTATTCCTGAATAATTCACATAAAGAGACACGCCATGTGTAGCTAACAATTAGCTCACTCACCACGGTTACCGGAGAAACCATGTCTCCCTCGGCGGAGTCAGTCGATGTTCTGTCTCGGTTCGGTTCGGGTCCTCACTGTGTAGCATCGAAGTGTGTTCGGGATGTCTATTGTTTTGTCGACTGTGCAGTGGGCGGCGCAACGTCCGGCAGGAGGAGATGGGCCAGCCAGTAACATGGGTCAAGCTACAATGTTGACCAATGAAAGTGGAGAATGGCGGTGGCAGGGGCGAGCTACCTAACAAGAGACGCCCTGATAGGAGGAGCCGGTCTGCTGCTTACATATTGGAGCAGATGGCGTTTATTGACATTTTTCAGGGATGAAAATTGTTGACATGATTGTGTTTTTCTCCGATTATACATTTACGCTGTGTCAGTAAAATAGATCATATAAGATATACAAACAATAAATAATAAATAAATGATAGGAAAACAATAAAGCTCCCCAGAATTAACCTGTTGTGGTGTTTGCTTCTTGTTGTTTCTTTAAAATTTCGACCAAATCAAATGATATGGTCTGATATTAAAACTGTGTCGATCAAACATGTAGAGTTGTTCCGAGAATGGATGAGATTGAAGCATTGTGTAGCTGCTGTAGCAATGCAGTACTCTGGATGTATTTATGTCATTTCTAAAAGGGACAGTTTTGACTTCCACCACTAAATGATCCGCAGTGGGGCAAGATTGATCCAGTAGCTATGGTCAAGTCATTTCGAGAGTAATCTATTTTGACGATAACCTCAATTTTAGCGCCATCGCGTGGTCCACTGTATTGTATAAACTACTGCACGCGGGGGGGCATTAGAGGTAGAAACCTTAGGTAGAGTCACAGTTGAGTACTAATTTAACTCATAATTACATGTTCATAAAGAGAAAAAGGGCAAAGATTAATAGCGCCTGAAAATCGAAGAAAATTCATTTTACACACAAACATGTAAAACAAGCCATTGATTTATTTTAAAATAAAACTAATTTGGATATAGCTGTCACTTATTTAATTTTTCGTAAAAACAAGACATTTGATTAATAGTTAATTCTGGTATAAATCAAATACCATAACACAGTCACGAACGTTGCAGAAAAAAGGTCATGTGACGACACCGGAAGCTGTGGACGGATCGATCCTTCCACTTCCTCTGAATTCTCTTCGAACCCTCTAACGTTGTGCTGTCACTTGCCGTTAGTTTGTCACAGTCGACTGCTGGTGCCACTTATGGCTTAGGTTCAGTCTTTTTATTTCTCTGGTCTTACATATCATCAGTAATGTGATGGGCCTGAGCGAAGTATGGTTTGTTATCCGTACTAACTTCGTCTTTTAGCCTTTTCGCTCGGCTGCAGTTGTTAAACGTAGGATCAGCTAACTCGGTTAGCATTGGCTAGTGAGTGTAGTTGACTCAATTTTTCCTCTCCACGTGTCGTTATTGATACAGTAACCTTTCTCGATACGTACACATCTTGTGTGTAATATTAAAGAACTCCGGTTCTCAGGGTTTTATGCTAGGTGCTAACGCTAAGGTCCTGCTTTGAGTGTTGTGCGTCCTGCCCCTGCCCGGTACTTTTCATCACCAGCTGCCAAAATGATGGACTTTGACAACATATTGGACCTCGCCTCGCAGAACCAGGGCCTCAGCAACGTCCAGGTTTGTGGGGAATTTAACATAACACTCTCCCAGTGTAAAATGCCAGCACATTCGTCTTCGAGGATCTGCTTGTTTCGCTAGAACAACACACTGGACAATGAGGAGGTCTAGTAAAGGAAGCCTGCCACGTTTCTAGTGCTAGTAAAGAGTGTAGAGCTTGAGATTGGCGATCCAGTTAGCTGATACTCATTTCTTTATTTACGTTTGACACGTGAAAACAATGAAATGTGTGATGTCTCCTCCACATTCACTCATCAGTGTTTGTCTCTCGTCCTACAGAAAAGATACAGCTTACAAACTGGACCACCCAAAAAGGACCCAAGATCCAAGAATGTTAATCCTGCTGCTGTACAGGCGCTTTTGAATAAGCAACACGTCAGTGCCAAAAAGAGAGGTATCTGTGACAGAAAAAAGCTAATAGTCATTTATGCAATGTGCCCTAACAGCTATCGAGTCATAATTATGATTTTCCTTCATATTTCCAGAATTGAAATTCAGGAAAGAGAAGGAGGAACTGCTTGCAAAGAGAGTTGAAATGAAGTCAGACCGCAAAGCAAGAGCCATGGCTTCTAGAACTAAAGATAATTTTAAAGGCTACAATGGCATCCCAGTCGTTGAAGTTGTGAAGAAACGGAGATCCAAAAACGAAATGCAGGAGAGTTCGGCAAATGCAGACGGATTCGGGGATGACCAAGAGGACGATGAGGATAACTATGAATATGAACAGACTGACTCCGAGTCTGAGCCGGAGCCACTGAGAACAGGGAAATTGGCAAGTGCTAGCGGGGCTGCCAGTGGTGCTAATGGTTGTAAGTCCTCCTCCAAACAACACAAACCCGCTCAACATACCATGAATTTTGCAGACTTGCTCAAACTAGCAGAGAAAAAGCAGTTTGAGCCAGTTGATTTAAAACCCAAGATCGTGAAAAAAGAAGAGAGACTACGCACAGCTGAAGAGATAAGGGAACTAGAGATGGAGCGCAAGGCTAAGAGAACGGACAAAAAAACAGAAAGGGCTCAAGATTGCAAGCCTGGCTCCAGCTCAACAAGACCAAGCACTTTAGAGAAGGAAAAGAGGGATTGCAAACCACAGAAGACGTCTATAGAAAAACAACACATTTTACCCAGTGGGTCGGCGAAGAAGCTGCAATCTGACCAACGCCACTCTTCCCCTAAGACCTCTGTTAGGGACAAAGAGAAAGAGAGACCCAAGATATGCCATAGTGATAGAGACAAGCCCAAGAGTAGTTTGACAAGTTCATGTGGTGCCACAAACAGTAAAGTTATTTTAAAAACCACATCTTCTCAGGTTGTAACTAAACAGCGGGGCCCCAAGCCCTCATCGGGCCACAAATCCATTACCTCAAGTGACCTTAGCTCCAAAAGAGAAGGCCCATCATCACTGCAAGGAAGAGCTTCGGGTCTCCCTGGGACTAGGCCGGCCGCTACAGCTGTCACAGGCCACAAGTCTCAAATTGGGAGCTCCCAACAGAGCAGACCCAGTCAAGGTAGCTCAGTGAAACACAAAGGAGCAGTTGGAGTCCACAAGTCTGGAAAAGGAGAACCACCAAAGACTGGAATTCATTCTTCAGTTAAATCAAATGGTAATTCAGCGATGAGAAATTCATCAGCTGGCCCTCCTAAGGCAGGAAGCCAAACTCAACAAAGGTCTGGAGCCACATCCCAGGCAAAAAGTGGGGCTGTGCAGGCCAGACCTGGTGGAAGTGGTCTACAGAGTCACCAGGGGCGTGGTGGATCCCGACCTCCTGGGGTTGGACTTGGTCGACCAGGCAGTGGGGGACCAGTACCTGGACGAGCGGCTGGTGTGATGGGACCAGGACCTGGACGAGCGGCTGGTGCGATGGGACCAGGACCTGGACGAGGGGCTGGTGCGATGGGACCAGGACCTGGACGAGCGGCTGGTGCGATGGGTCCAGGACCTGGACGAGCGGCTGGTGCGATGGGACCAGGACCTGGACGACCAAAGTGCACTGTGGTTTCAGAAACAATTTCATCCAAGAATGTTGGTGGAGCCAGACCAGGAGTTCCTTCTCAACCTGGCGTGACACAGAGGCCTGCAGGGCCACCCAGACCAGGAATGCCTCCCAGACCTATGATGAACAGACCACCAGGTATGGTCCAGAGGACCAATCACAGTATAGTATCACCACAGACATCCTCCAGCCTTGGTTTAGTGGGAGTTGTACAGCAGGTAGAGTATTTCATATTGCAAAAGTCCAGGTAGTTGGAACTGCTTGTGATGAAGGAACAATTAAATCACATTTGTTCCCTCTGATGTGAACTGACCACAAGAGATCATATTTCTGTGAAAACTGAGGCTACAGGTAAAACCCAATCGGCTATTAACTACTAAGATTAATAGAGTTACACAATAGATAAAGAATATAGATACATTGATACAAAAATATTTGCTGAGATTTTGTACACAGTCTAAAACAACAGGTCCAGTTCTGTAGGGCAAAGAATTTGTTTGTCAACGTGAATGAATAATTTCAGCAGCCCTCAGCAGACTGTCATCATTCCTGGGTCAGAGAGCACCAACGTCTGTAGCTCAGATCAACCAAACATTTCATTCATTGACATTCCAACAAGAAAACAGCCTCATCAATCAAATACAATTATAATGTGAAATACTTGTGTACCTTTAAATACATGTATATTCCACAATGTGGGTATAAATACTGGTCTTATTATTATTCCCATGTCGGCTTTTTCAACAGGAGTTTTTTTTTCTAGTTTGCTGTGTCAGGGCTAATCCAGCAGAGTACCGATGAGTATGCATATTATTTTTCTGCAGGTACAATGTTCCCACCCATCACATCTGCTTACAAGAGGAAATATGACGATGATGAAGATGAATATGACTCAGAAATGGATGATTTCATCGATGATGCTGGTGAAGAGCAGCAGGAAATTTCCAGGCACATAAAGGAAATCTTTGGCTATGACCGAAACAGGTATTTGTCCTGACTGATCCATTCCATTCTGTTACATGAGAAGTTGTTTTTTTATTTCAAATAACTCAAATTTTGTCTGACAGATACAAGGATGAGAGTGACTATGCACTAAAATTCATGGAGAGCAGTTGGAAAGATATGCAGAAAGAAGAGGCCAGAAGGTGAGAAAAACAACCCCAACGACAACCTGAGTGTTGGACATAACATTTGCACCACCCACCCGAAATCACATTTCATGTCATTTGTTTTTCTCCCTGCCTTTTTTCCTCAGCCTGAGAATGGCTGTACAAGAAGATCAGGAAGAAGAGAGGAGAGAGGAAGAGCAAATGAAAAGTGCCAAGAGGACAAAAAAGAAATGAAGTCAATGAATAAAAGAATGATTTAAAAACCACTGTATCTGGACGAAGCACCAGGTCTTCATATGTAAAGGAGGAAGCAGAGAGATTGTTTGCTCTGTGGAATCCAGTGCTTTGCTTGAGTGTCTTACTGCTTAGACAAAAAGTCCGTGGAAGTTTTGACTCTAGAGGAAAGAAGACGACTCGTATTCAGCAATGAAGCCACTTGTAGAAGATCAAGAGGTTTAAGATATGCACAAAACATTCAGGATTTTGGTCATTACCATGAAAAGTTCTCACATTTTCCTTATGTTATTTATTTTTCAGGGTTCATTACATACAATGAACCAAGCTGCACAGGGGAATTTTGATATGGAAGAGTGATATTTTATCTTTTAAAGTCTCATCATAACGTCAAATACAAAGTATGATGTGCCGTTTTGAGCACAAGATGTCAAACACATTTCCAGACAGACTTTGACTTTAAAGTTAGTTAGAATTTTCAGAAAACCAGAGTGTGTTGCTTTTTGTTTTTCAAAAAGATTGACTTTTTTTAATACCAGCAACATGGGTTTTTTTTAAATAGCTGTACATCATTGTTATCTCAGAAAATGACTCAGTAATATATACAGTTTTGGAATGTACATAAAATGTCAAAAATTGTTTTCATTTTCAGAGACAATGAAAATCTCTTGCCATATATCGCGTGATTTCGTTTTTCATATACTAAAGATACTGTATCTGTTTGACTCTAACCTTAAGTTCAGGTCTGCCATGACTTGTTTCAACTTATAATTATATAACAGCTGTTAGTGGACAGCACACACACACACACACACACATAAATATATATATTTGTAAGTATAAGTTGAGGTTTATCAAACGTATTTGACGCCAGTGAAGGCAGCTCCTTTCAGTGTTGTGTCCGGGAACACTTGTCCCACTCGGCTTCCCGTACCTGAGTGTTTGAGTGGCAGTCAGCCCTCTTCTCCACACAGTCACTTTGCGAAGGGAGCGGAATCGGAAGCAGAAGTCAGGGAATGTGGAGTCAGAGCTGAGGCGGAGGCTTGGATCTGTCTGAGATCGATGGACCTGAGATCAGAGAACATCCAGCGGGTCCTCACCAAGGTAAGACCCGAGTCAACGTGGCGGGAAAAGTCCTGTCAGCGTCGCTGAACGCGCCAACCTCATTCCGTTGACTGGAAAGAGGCTAACACACATCGGCCACAGCCTCCACTCAACCCGCTCAACCAGCTCCGTCGCTTTGGAACAAATCTTAAAGGAGAGACAGAAAGAAAGAGTGTTTGCTCTGTCGCACTTCTGCTTCACAGAGCAGTGAAACTTCTGTAACTCAGGCTGTTTAAAATGACCCGTTCAAAGTGACGGAATTGACCAAATCAACAAACTGCTCAGTGAATGTTGAGGAGTTTGAAGTTGGTTTTCATTTCGTTCTTGAGGTTCGACCGTCTTCAAAAGAAATGTCCCAGTACAGTAAATAAGATATGACCTCTCAATATTTACGAGTTGCTTACAAACCTATCCACTTATGAATTGAACATGAATGTATCCTGAGTTTGATCATAAATAAAACCCAAATGATCAGAGCATCTTGAATCTCACCTCTGTAAATGTCTCTCCTCTTCCCCCCAATGCACAGTACAAATTCCACGATGTCGCTGTGGAGGAGCTGCAGAAAATCCATCGGATTTACTCTGGAATCAAACCTGCCACCGCCACGTACAGTCAGTGTCTCTTGGTCCATGTGTCACCTGTGTCTCACCTGCAGCTGTGGACTGAATCTCACTGCATGTTGTGCTCACCTTCAGCTTTCAGCGACGGCACCCAGAGGGATCTGCTGCAGTTGGTGGGCATCATTCCCGTCCAGTACGAAGGCGAGTGTGATGTGAACTACGAAGCTTCTCGGTCTGATGAGGAATGACACTGAGCATGAGCTCAGATTCATACTTACCGCGCTTGGTGTTAATGGCGGTGTCCTACTCCCTCAGGCCGCTGCTATAACTTCCCCGTTCAGCTGTGGCTCCTGGACTCCTTCCCCATCACGCCTCCCATTTGTTTCCTGAGACCGACCCACGACATGGTGATCAGGGAGGGCAAGCACGTCGACGCCAAGGGACGCATTCATCTGCCGGGGCTCCACGGCTGGGATTACGTAGGGAACTCTGGATTTAGCCTGTAAGCACAGAGACGGTTCTGCTGTGTCATCATCAGCTTTTTGTCCTTTCAGCCCAAGTCGTCTGTGGGGGCTCTACTGAGGGAGATGATCCTGAAGTTTGAAGAGGATCCTCCTCTGTCCTCCAAAAGCCTCGGAGACAACAAAGACCCCCACGAGCTTTTGGATTTGGTCTCCAGACTTCAGATCAATGATGGTTCTTCACTCGATGTGCATTTTCCGAATGATTGTCAATACTCAGAGAAGATGTCGTTCAGCTCAACTCGTGTCAATTTCAGGTGGAACGAGGCGTCAGCATCAGCAGATGAACAAAGTCTCCGTTATCGGGGGAGGAGATTTAGGAATGGCAGCTGTGATGAGCATTTTGGCAAAGGTGAGTCGCCTTCATACGACCCAACAGGTGTACGCCTTTTCTCTCCTCCATTAGAGGATGAGGTCTGAACATTTCAAACCAGACACCTCATCTTTTCATTTATACGCAGTGTGAAGTGGATCAGCTGGTTTTCGTTGATCTGGCTGAGTGTTCTACCAAAGGAGGCCGCACAGATCTAGAGATTTTCAGTCTACCAAAGGTTGAGGTTTCCACGGGTACGTGACTTTAATGTGCCTCTTCCCTGAGAAACCGCTGCTGAGAGGTTTTGGTTTTATATTTTGTTTGTAACATTCAAGCGATTGCTTTCCAAACAACATGTTGTATCTGCTGTGCAACGACAGTGAGCTTTATTATTATTTCAGCCAGCTGAACGACAGTGAGCTTTATTATTATTTCAGCGAGCTGAACGACAGTGAGCTTTATTATTATTTCAGCGAGCTGAACGACAGTGAGCTTTATTATTATTTCAGCGAGCTGAACGACAGTGAGCTTACACCGACCGTAGAGAGGGACTGCTCCCGAGCTGCTGCCGTCACCGACTCAGATCCAAAGGAAAAAAACCTTGAAATCTGTTTTACCGTAGTGTCTCGGAGCGACGTGTCCGGGAGCTTGTCCATGTGGTCGCTCGGTTGGTTGTTAAACGTTTGCGTGAGCTAATGAATGACGGCGCTCCTCCGACAGATCTGTCGGCCTGCGCCGGCTCCAGAGTGGTTGTAGTGACTGCGAACGCGTGGAGCGGCGAGCCGTCGTATTTGGCCGTGGTTCAGACCAACGTGGATTTGTACAGAGGCATCATCCCTAATCTGGCGCAACTCAGCCCAAATGCTGTGATGCTCATTGCGTCACAACCAGGTTGGTTACGGTCAAATTCAACAACTACTACGTCTTCGTGACATATGACGCTGGAAACTCACGCCCTGTCCTTGGCAGTGGACATCATGACCCACGTGGCCTGGAGGCAGAGCGGCCTCCCTCCAACTCGGGTGATCGGCGGAGGCTGTAACCTGGACTCGGAGCGATTCAGTCACATACTGAATATAAAGCTGAACACTCACAGACCGGCCTGGTTGATCGGGGAACTCTCAGACAATAAAGGTGAGCCAACACTTAGGCATTCACATGTGCGGGTGAATGCCTGGATTCTCCTGCCACTTGCTCCTCTGCCCTTTTCTTCACTCGACCTGTAATGCTGCTCTACCTGCTCGTCGTGTCTTTGATCTCTCGTCTCACAGAGGCCACTTTAAAGTGACGTCTTCAGCTGAGCCTTGTGTGTATTTCTGTGCTGCAGTTCCCGTCATGAGTAACTCTGGGCCGAGTGCCAGCTCGCAGCGAGAGATCGCCCCAGGATCCAGCTCCACCAAACCTTTGTTAGACAGGTATGGGCATAAATCAGTTGTTCCACGAGTGGAAGTAAGATTTATTCTGTGTAATCTGGAGGTGGATGAGAAAATGTGAGACTACAGACACTTGGTGATGCTTCACCAGTCGAGAATATCTTTTCCTGACTCTGATCTCCTCGTACTTGTAGAGCACTGGAGCTCATGAAGAACAAAGGCCAGCGTTCGTGGTCGGTGGGTCTGTCCATTGCCGACATCACCAACAGCGTCCTGGCCGACACGATGAAGGTTCACTCTGTTTCCACACTGGCGCAGGTATGAACGAGTGTCTACCTGTGAAAACAACATGATATTTGCTGCAACATTTCACTGAGGTCAAGTTGACAGTGTTCACATGGATACTTGGGAAATAACTCTGAAAAGGCATTTGTTTAAAATAAGGTGTCATCAATTAGTTTTTTCCAAATGTGAACAAGTCTTAGATGTCAGTCAAATAGTTTCAAATCTCAAAATAATTGGTATTTCATTTTTAAGAGTTAAACCCGTATTCATGTCGTTCAGTCTCGTGCCACAGGACAGTGGCAATATTGTTTCTTAAACTATATTAAAACATACGTAGGAATACACAATCTAAGGTGCTCAGACACTTACTGCCGTGGGTCCTTTCCATCTGTGGGTTTGATTGTCCGATGCGCGAGTGGTTCATCCATCATGTTTGCTTCAGGGCTGGGGCGGTATCGGAGCAGAGGTCTTCCTCAGCCTGCCGTGCATCATGGGATCCAGCGGCTCAATGCGTCTGGCCGGGGTTTCGCTGGGAAAGGAAGAAGATGCCAAACTCAGGGACAGTGTCGCATCCCTATCCGCCCTCTGGAGTCAACTGAGGATATGATGGTTCCCTCAGTCTGGGGCTTTGATGCAGCAGCTGCTACTTACACAGGAATGTAGAAGTTGTCCACCAAAATTCACTTTATTTAAAATAACTGAATGAAGGAAATGGTTTTCTCTTGTTCTGACGCTGAAACGTGGGTACGAACATGCAGTTGTTGTATCGGAGGCTGTTTTGTATCTAAACTTACCGGAACCAGTGACTTTCAACATTACATGAGTGTAATCTTTTATATATTTTTAAAACCTTACCTTTTCTGGAGAACAGTAAACGTTTATATAATCATATTTGTCTCACCGATGAAATACAGGTGGTAAATTTGAAGAGCCTCACTTGTCACTTTAGTGCCTTTTCCACATTTAAATACACCAATGCCTGAATATTTAAAATACATTTTCCTTTTGTTGTTCAATTTGTGCAAAGAGATTAAAAAGCAAGAACTCACATGAAGTAATGCTAAATGATATTGTGGGTGTGCAATAAAATAAATATCTAAAAGCAGATGGGTTTGTCTCTGCGGGGAAGACGAAACAACGGCCAACTCAGATTTGATCTGTTTATAAAACTCAAACCACTCAAATGCATGAATGTACAGAAGCTTTGGCCTGATCCACAATGACAAGCAGTTCCATAAGTCAGGTCACAGGCCGAGACTCAGGGACTCGGACACGAATCACTGACATCGAGCCAAAGTTCATGAGTAAAAATGAACAACGTTTGTCAGGATCTTGAATAATTACAGAGGACTTCAAAATCTCCAGGCAGCAACAAAGCTCAGTGCAACGAAACAAGTTGAGGCCGTAAATAATGTAATGCACAGTATGAACAAGCAAAACCACGACATGAACATGTGTCAACATTAGGTCCTTACAGAGTGCGCTGGCTCAGCATTTGCTTTGCACGATTCAAATAAACGGAGGAAGTTACTGCGCGTGAAGACGAGTCGCTCCCTCATTCAAACGTGACTCGGAATGATGAGAAATCTTTTTTTCATGGCTGTGAAACATCTCATCACAGGATGGAAAATGATGGCTTTATTTTAGAACTGCACAGGTTCAACCACTAGAGGGAGCTACACTTCAACATGGCCAGGATTTCGGACTCCGTCTGTCTGCACTGACACAGACTGGTATCATGTCCTCGGTGTTTGACCCTGAGACCTGCAGCAGGCAGCATGGCGGCTTCCAAACAAAAACAAAAACTTACCTGTCTGAAGTGTTGATCAATATTTCTTTACCATTCAAGCATTGAACCTCATCATCTCCTTGATGGAAACTGCTCTGGTGAGGCCTGCCTTCATGTTTCAAGAGCAAGTAGGAAAGGAACTGTAACGTAAGATGTGAGCCGGCTCACTAGTTGTAATAATGCTGTGAAAATGTATAAATGTAGAGACTTTAACCAAGTCAAAGTAAAACTGAAGCTTCACAAGCCCTTTATTAAGAGTCACTGCCCTCAGTGCTGTGATCAGGGTGAGAGGATGAAAAATGAAACTGATCAGATGCATCATAGCAGGCTTGTGTGCAACTTCCCCACGACTGTTTGCTGAAATGAAAAACAAATGTGGTTTCACAACACGAGAGAGAAAAAGCTTAAAAGATAAAAAAGCTAACTACTCATCCAAAAAGGTGCAACTATCACAGGAAGTGACCACACACCAGTGAAAAGGCCTTTTCATACACACACACACACACACACAAACAATGAGTGCTGGCATTTCACATCTCAGCACTGAAAACAAGTGAAGCCTTTACAGACGGAATTCTTTGGGTACACTCCGAAATGCTTTGAAATCTAAGGAAACTTCAAAAAGTCACAGATTTGGGCAGCTGCTGTCCACCAGGGGGCATTCTGCAAAAGTCTGGGCTGGACCGAACCAAAGCGCCCCCCGCTGCAGATGGTCCCGAGGGCCTGGAACCCCCCAGGGGGGACCCTGTGTACAAGAGAGGTGCAGGGAAGGCAGAGTGGTCCCTGGGACCCCGAGAGAAAGGCTTGGAATAACTGGGCGGGGGGCCGGAGTGTGTGTCCGAGCAGCCGGCAGCAGGACACTGAAAGGGAGTGAGTCTGTCGGCGAAACGGGGCGGAGGAGGGGGGATGATGGAGTCCTTCACCCAGCGCTCCTCTCCTTCACACTCTGGCTCCTGAGGCAAACTGGGGAGGGGACACAGCGAGGCAGGGGTGGGACAAGGGGGAGGAGGGATGAAGACGGGGGGAGGTCGCAGAGGGTAAAGTGCAGGCTGGTAGTCTCGACAGTGGGGGGCGCCGCTGTGCACGCTGGGACTCTCCTCCGGGGTGAGGCCCAGCATCCTCTCCGTGTGGCGCTCGTCCTCTTCGGCCTCAGACAGGTTGTCATACTGGGAGGTGTTGGACGGTCGCCGGCCCCCCCCAGCGACAGGGACGTACAGGGAGACCGGAAACTTTGTGGGCTTCAGAGGAGGAAGTCTGGATGAGGAGGAGAAGGAGGACAAGGCAGAGGGGGGGGAGGGTTTTGTGGGAGGAGGAGGCTTTTTCTGTGCGACATGAAGAGACACGGATGATTCAGGTGACGGCTTCATTTGTGCAGCGACTGGTGAAGCCAAACGGGGGGAGGGAGGTGGGAGCTGAACCCCAGACCCCGTCCTAGGCCCTGCTCCACGGCCCAGATGGGGCAATTCATCACCCACACAACTTTGGTCAATCTGCTCTGGGTAAAACAATGGTGGAGGAGGCAGATCTGGAAGGTCCAAGATCTCTTCCTCACTTTGCATGGTGACCGTCTCCAGAGGAGGGGGCACATAGGGTGGAGGCCACTCCACCGGCTCCTCCCGGCTCTCGGTGTCTCCACGCCCAGCCGGTGCTTCCCTGCCGTCTTCAACATGGCTGCTCTTCTTCTCCTCCCCGTCCAACCCAACTGCAAGAGGAGGTTTGTCTGCTTTTGGAGGTAACGGAGGAGCTCTGCAGGGCCGCACAGAGGGGGGTGTTCTTTGTGTGTGGACCACCACTGGGTCTGGTGAAAGCACTGAGGGTGTGGTTGTCTCTGAAACACTTGCTGAATCCACGGCCTCTGCAGGACAGGGCTCGTGGTGTCTGATGTTGTCCGACCGCTGCCTCTCTGTATCCAGCTGGCTGTGGACCTCCAAGTGTATTTTGACCTCCAAAGGCGGGTCGGACTGGACCGGCCGGAGGGCCACGGGTCTCTCCTGACCCAGAGGTTTCTTCGGGAGCTCGTCTGACTTGGCTAAACAGGGAAGTGGAAAAAAACGGAGCAGGGAGCAAACAGGTCGCATTGAAACAAAGAGTTGACGAATGAAGCTTTATGTCAGAGCTGGACTGAGAAACACCACAGCACCTGGAGGAGACTGGTCCAACTTTTTACTGCGCAGCTCAGACATGGCAGCCTGTAACTGTTCAACCACCACGTCATCAGGGAGAAAGAAGGAAGTGGCCAGCTGCTCCTGGAGGAACTCCCTCAGCTCCTCCAGCTGACACTTCTGGAGACGCTCTGATTCCACAAGCAAAGAAACACAACAAAATAACCAACAGCTTGAACGCAGACCACTCTGAGGTCGAAGGTCACGTAACGGAGGCCACGAGCCTTTCTTCGAGACTTGTGCGCACGTCCTGTCAAAACCCTGCCGCTCACTAATGCGCTTAGGCATCGCCCCCGCACACGTCCAATGAAACGTCAGCTTTCGCTTCCTCTCCTCAGCAACTAACCACTTGCATTATGCAAGTCACCCAGTTAGAAGGCGGCCGAGCGGCCGAGCCCCATGAATTTATAAGAATCTAAATTGTTGTCCTTCATTACCCTTAAATGAGCCCATTCATGTATATTTCCACGAGGAATGGGTCCTCTCTACGGGGGCGGCCATGTTTTTACAGTCGCCCAGACCGGACGTAGTAAACATCATCTGAGTTTGAATGACAACTGGTTGAAGGTGAGGCGATGGATACGACCTGGAGCCAAGAGATGTCCCCGAGTCCTACACACTGCACCTTTAACACAATATGGAGCATAACAACACTGAGCGTATACTCACTCTTGTGCAGCTTGAGGGTTGTATAGGCCATGGCTGTCAGCAGCTTGTCTCCCTCCAGAATGTAAATGTCCCATAAACGTAGGGTGAGAGTGAAAGGTGTCTGTTGAGGCAGACGCGCGACAGCAGAGCGATGCTTTGATGAATTCATTAGAATAACAAACGAGACGTAAAGGGCAGGAACACAAATCACATATTCAGGAGACTGAGGAAATACTCGCTCTGTCAATGAAGCACTGCAGAAACCACTTGGTGGAGTAAATCCCCGTCGTCATCTGCTCCTTGTCCTACAGGGAGAGACCGGGTGAGAAACCGTCTTCACTCCTCACATTCAACTCCCTGACTGGAGACACGTGTCTCTGCAGAATAACTGAGTTACACTCGGAGGAGAAATGTCCAGTTCAGCCTCCGTCCCTGAATGAGGGAGGATGTTGGCGTTTGGACCGACAGAGCGCAGCTGCTGTGACTCACCAGGTGTTTCTTCAGCTTGGGCAGCGCTTTGGAGAGAATCAGGTCGTGTTGGGCCTGGAAACGGTGCAGCTTCGGAAATCCTGGGATGAAGAAGCCTGGCCCGGAGAGGACAGAACATTCATGAACTGGGACATGAAACCAGCAGCTGTGGTCTTATGCCTTTGATCCTTTTGAAGGAGAAAGAGTGACCATTGGTTTCCTCTGATCTTTCACTGGATTCAAAAAGGACCCGACACTCGGAGGAAGGATGGAGCTCCTTTCAAGAAATACCTAAATATTGCACATTTTTTTCTACCACTAAATTGTAAAATATTGTACATTTAAAGGTGCAGTGTGTAAGATGTTAATCATTTTGTCACCTCTAAAAATATGACTAAACAATTACACAATGACATTTTCATGAATGTGTAATCACTAAGATTTACGGGGGAGAGCGCAGAGCGGCACGTTTGGAGCTTTAATAACGACTGATGTCACCAGAGCTTCTGCTGCCTGCTCAGAAGGGGATGGATACATGCAACTTCACCTCTAGATGTCACCAAATCTTACACACTGTACCTTTAAATATTTTCCAGAGAGAAAAAAGGGAATATAAGGGACGTGGTTTGTATTTCGGATGCAATTTGTATCCAGGTAGCCCCCCGGTCCGACCCCCCTGGCCCGGTTTCCCTGACTCACCGTGCATGGCGTGCTTGCTGTTGGTGAGGAGCTGGGACAAAGCCCAGAAAGCATCTTCCTCGTTCAGGTACATGAGCAAGATGGCGGCGATCTGACTCATCCCCTGGCAGTAGCTCACTTCCTGAGTGAACAGAGACGAGGACACGAGTTCAGCTGAACAGAACAGATCCACGAAAAGGAGGATTCACAGGTGAATCAGGCGCTGACACACACACCCAGAGGAGAGGAGAGGACCTGCACGTCGGATGTGCTCTGACATTTCACTGTGGATGAGCCTGCTGTCTCTGCACAAACCTACTCTGCATGAGGCCGTTTGTCACAGCCAACAATACATCCTTCGACTGCCAACACAACTTGGCAAATGCAGATACACAAACACACACACACACACACACACACACACACACACACACACACACACACACACACCTTGTATTTGTCCATATAAAGCTGATTTATTGCACAGCCAGAAATGGACACTTGAACTTATTCCTTGGAGGAAATATACAGTCATTATAATCAGAGTGACACAGAGTGTAAAATACACACTCTCCACATTCCTCTCCACCATCACACTGGCAAAAAAGGACCAACACACGTTTCTCCCTCATTGGTTTCCTGTTCGGCCTGACGCTCTCCTTCTGACCCAGTTTCTCTGGAGCAGCCAGCGAGAGGAAGAGGAGAATGGCACATTTCCATTTCCTCTGGCTAACACACCTTTACCACAGGAGCCGACGACAGAAACAAACCAGAAAAACATACTGTGTGTGTGTGTGTGTGTGTGTGTGTGTGGCAGATGAAATAAACAAGATTCTGCCTTCGTAGGGGGGCATGTTTTGGTCACTATGACATTAACCTGTGCTTCGTACTGTAAGAATACCATATTACAGTAAACATGCACAGCGGAGACACAATCCAGTTTATGGTCAATAAGGACGTAAGAATTAAGAAATTAAGATTTCAAATCAAAAGAGATTGTTCAAATCAGGTTTGTGCTATTTGAAAGAGGTTCAATTTGAAACCTAAAATCTCAAGTACTCTGATATTTAATATTCAATCATTGAAATAAATTCAAATATCCACCATAATCATGTTTCAGCTTCTGCACAATGATTAACAATCATTTTCTTTGATTGGCTATCTTTTTGTTTTTTCTAACTTCATTGGAAAATGATTGGTCGACAAAATGTCAGAGAACAATGTTTATGAATTTACGAATCCCTGGAATCTCATCAATCGTGGGTTTGTCAGAAACAGAAGATATATTTAAATTACGATAATAATGCTAATTAAATAAGAAAAGGAATGAAAAGAGGGATTAGAAAAAACGGGGGCCATTTTGATTTTGAATGAGTTGGTACACAGGAGGAGTCAAAGGGGAACTTGTATTTCCTGAGAGAACCTGAGGGTCTGACTGTTGGAGCGAGTCACTGTTCAGGCTGAGAAACACTGAACGAAAGGATGGAAGTGAGGGCTCTGAACAAAGAGCAGAGCGAATGGCTCTCTTCTGGAAGGAAGTCTGGGAAGGAACAGTCTGTTTCATGCAGCGAACACTTTCAAATGATGCTACACACACATACGTACGCACAGAGCGACACTTACTGTGTTGTAGACGGAGTAAGCAGCAAGGACGTGAAACAGTGCCTGCTGCCTGAAGAGGGAACAGAGAAACCACAAATCTAAAACAGGGATGTGACAACAGACACGCTGCAACAGAATTCACTCAAGGAAAATCCCCTCAAGTCACATGAATGATGACTTCTCACCATTTCTACCCCAAAACAAACCGACGCAAACAGCTGCTGGCGCTGGAGGGAGGCAACTCCAAATCATCCAGGTGTCCACATGGAAGAGATCACCTCTTTTTGAACTTTTTACTTCATGTGGCTTATTTTATTATACATTTCCTGCAAAAGAATAATAATATATGTGTGTGTGTGTGTGAATTAAAAAGCTTGTGATAGAAAGACTGTTCAACCAGTGACGACGCAGACACTGTGATGCACAACTATCAAAATATGTTCGATTATATAACATCCATCATCTCCTCCGATGCGTGCAGCCCGTGTGTGTGTGTGTGTGTGTGTGTGTGTGTGTGAATCTGTCCAACAAGCGCCAGACCCTGAGAGGACGTCTCCTCTGGAGTGAAGTCTTACAGACTGTGACAGAGGCAGGAAAGGAGCTTTAAATAGCGATCGGTGTCAGTGTGAGCGAGGCAGCTGTTGACTGGCAAAGGGAAGGAGTGGGCAGCAGGGCAGGATGGGGGGGGGGGGGGGGGGGGGGGGGGGGGGGGGGGGGGGGGGGGGGGGGGGGGGGGGGGGGGGGGGGAGTTAGGGTCCGTGAAGGCTTCAAAGCTTTGAAATGAAGAGGAAGGACAGAACAAAGGCGAAGAAGTGAACAGCCCGGCAAAGAGTGACACAGGAGAAGCAGAGGCTTTAATATCTGACAGAGCAAAGGAAAGTTCGAAAACACGAGTGTGTGAGTGAGCTTTGTTTTCTTTTGCATGTTCTCCATTTGCGCTGCTTCCCACAGACAGCGTGTGCACAAGCGCGTCACTCTACACGCTCACTTCAGGCCACTGCGCATTTCTCTTTGGACGCCATTTCCCGTGGGGCTCTGAGCACTGACAGGAAGACTAATAAAACACCGAGCACAAGAAACAACCGCTTTGGTTGGGGTTTGTGTGTGCGTGCGAGTGTGTGTGTGTGCGTGTGCGTGTGCGTGTGCGTGTGCGTGTGTGTGTGTGTGTGTGTGTGTGTGTGTGTGTGCAGTGTGGGTGTAAACCAGAAGAGCCACAGTGAAGGCAAACTTAAACATGTAGAGTGACGCAGAAAAAGAAAACAAGGGGAGACTTTGGAGAAAGTGTGGAGGATGTCGCTCGTTCTGAAGTGAAGTGTCTGAAAAACGTCGGCTCACAATTCAGACGAGACAATGGACAGAATGAGGTCATGGTGTTTTATAAAAGGAGGAAATGAAGAAATCAAGAGGCTCGACCTGTAACACGCGAACTGAAGTGACACCGAGAGTGACACCGACAACTCACTTGACTCCGAAGCGATCCATGAACATAATGTGGTTCCTGAAGGTTCTGTTGACGTCCAAGTCTATTTGCTTGATCTCGGTGGAGAAGGTGCGAGCCTGCTGCTTCATTTTCTGACGGACAAGTCAAAGGATGTTGGAGTTTGTGAAGTGACATGAAAATGATTCATCTTCGCGAGGAAAGATCATCGGTTTCATTCTCGCACCTCGTATTTTCCCTGGTTCTCCCCTTTCACTTTCTCGAGGTCCAAAAGCAGAGCCCAGGCCTGTCCTCTCAGCTGCAGGGGGACGCCTTTATAAACTCGCTTCACCAGCTGAAACACAGGGGACAGACTTGAAGACCACTTGGACAGAACATGGAGGGAAAGCCATCGTCACAGCAGCAGACAGACGGGCCTGTATGGAAGCTGTTCCCTCATTCTTTCTCTTAAAGACAGTCTATTCATTTTCTATCTTTTTCTTTCCTCGTCTACATTTTTGTTGATGTTTAACTCGAGATTCGAACCTTTTCACTGCTCTTGTACTTGTCCCAGTTCTTCACCATCTTCAGCCATTTCTCCACTCGCTCAATTTCCAGCTGTTTTTGCTGAGGAGAGGAAGGACATAGGAGATACACATCGGGTCCACGAGGGGGTATAAATATATCTGTAAAGTGAATACCTTCTCTTCCAGAGCACTGGGTGTGGGCAGTTCTTCCTCACTGGAGGAGAAAAGCAGAAGTAAGCAGCGAGCCACTGAGAAGAGAATCCACCTTGAACAACACTCCACAAAACCCCGATGATGTCAGACAGACAGAGATTTGAATGAAGGTTTTTCTTCTACAGGGAAGTTGACAGGAGCTTCCAGTCGGGCAACTTACTGCAGGAAGCCAAAGCGGTCAGTGACCTTGAAGATGCTGTAGTCCGCATCCTCCCATGGGTCAACTCTGACGCCCTCCTGTCTTCCCTGAAACACGGATGCAGCAGAACATCAGGATGAGAAAGATAGAACGATATCTCTTGGATAGGACATGTGGAATCCATTGAAACTCACCTGTCGAGTCAGAACATACAAACTGAACAAAGACGGGTCGTTCCTCTGACCAGGGCTTAATCTGGCTTTGCACGTTTGTTCCACCTTCAGATACAAAGCTCTCCTGATTTTCTTCCTCTTATTCCCATAAAGCATTTCACACTTACCTTGTCATATTTAGAGATGATCTCAGCTCGTTCTTCTGCTATCAGTGTGTCTATGTCCTTCTTCATCTCAAAATCTGAAAGGAATCAGAACAACACCACATGAACGATGGGGTATAAACCATGTCGTTGTCAGGTTCAGCTCCAAGAGCTTGAAGATGTAACTACGTGGTTTTGTGTTTGGCAGCTGTGTCGACAGCAGGAGGAGACGTTGACACGGTCTCGTGTCTTATTCAACGACTCTTTGGCAGAAACTTGACATATTCTGATTGAATGTGGACTGATATTGCTCGGCTTAACAGGAGGGGCTGAGTCAACTTCATATCTAAGGAGGAATCCATGTAGGTTGAGCTGAAATGATTTCACTGTGCTGTTCAAGGACACTTGGTGAAAAGGGGCTTTTCTTGTGCAGATGTTTGTGTGTTTATTTTGTTTCATGTCCAAGTCAGAAGACTGAGCAGACAACACTTGATGTGTCCAAACCACGGTTGTCTAAATCCCAAAAGACCACATCGAAATACAGACCATTTACCATTTCAATTGAAGAAATTCACCTTTTATTTGATACTATTACATTGTTTTATACTATATACGATTATACTCGTTCTGAAAACAGAGTTGAGCCATGTCACACTTGTTTTGTAAAAATAAAGGTGTGATGGCGTTGATGAGGAACCAGAGTAGAACCACAAAACTACAAGCAGCTTCCTGTTGATAAACTCAGACCTTCCACTAACAAGTCTGTTCTCACACAACAGCTCCACATCAGCTTCTCAGCCAGAGTTGATGAAAAGTTGTTCACTACACATTGTTTGGATCGTTTTTTTAAATAATAGTCAATAAATAAAATAATGTGTTTCTCATTTCCTTCCTGTATTTCCAAAATTCCAGGTATTAAAACAAACTATTGTGGTAAATGGCACAAAGTGGACTGAGGGGGATGAAACCTGTTCAGACAAAATCTCAAACCTTCTCTCGATCAAAGGAAAACATCTCAAAACAAGTGAAAGGCCTGAACAAACCTCCAGCAGAGGAAGCGCAGGTCAGAGTGAGGTTTGGATTCTCGTGGTCTGCAGAGCCCAGCTCTTTAAAGCACCGACCTGAGAAGCCTTTCATTCGCTTCTCTCAAGAACCAGTTTATTGAAGCAGTTTCACGATGCTTTTCACTGATGCTGTCATGAGACAAGACGCCAAGATGAGGACATTGAAATCAAAGAGACAGTGGAGACGATCAAACTATGCACATTTTCATCATCTAATCGTGGATTTTCTAGTTGCTGCATTTGTTCAATTCGAAGCTGAGTGACAGCAGTCAAAACACTGAGGAGTCAACTTTCACAGTGTGAAGATTATTAAACACATTTCAGCCACATGAATGCATGAATGTCTCCTATATTGTCCTAAAGCCCTGCACCAAGTCAAACGTTCACCGAGCCTTCACACAGCCACGTGACAGCATGAGCATTGATTTAAGCCACAGGTGGTGCACACACACACACACACACACACACACGTGTGTGAGTGGTGTAGTAACAGGTGTAAGACCCCCTGCTGCCTCTGACAAGGACCCTTTAACTTTTCCTGTGAAGCCCCTCTCGTTGTGACAGAGACATGGCGTCTGATGAAAACCATAATAATCCATGATTTGCACCTTGACGATGGAGGAGTTGGCGCAGTGAGATTCGGTTGAGAAGGTAAACGACAGGGAACAGAACTTACAGCTTTTGTTACAGTGAGAATCATGTTGTTGAGGAGCAAACTGCTATTTGTCAATGTGGGCTATATAAATACAATCTGATCGGTTGATTGATTAGTTGACGTCCTTTCTTGCATTTTGCATTCAGGGCGTGTTGGTGAAATGCCACTTGCATTTTACATGTACTCTTTAAATTGCAGTGATAATGAAAACTCAGGAGTTGACTCATTACAGACATGAGTGAGGACATTTTGTTCAGCACAGACTTGAACTCAGGCCTGAAACCTCCCACAAACAGGACTGATGACAATACAGAATATAATCCAGAATATATGATCACACAGAATAGTATCTGTCCTCCTTGTAACTACACAGAGATGTAAACACGGATGGATTCGCTTTTCATCATTCAGCGATGAGAAACTCCTCTCAATCAAACCAGCGCCTGTTCTCCATCAAACAGCTGAGGCTCCTTTCGAACAGGTGGCGAATGAACCAAGAGCTCTGGACAAACGTGCCCCGCTTCCGTCTTCAGGAAGTCACTACAATTCAGCTTCGTGAGATTCTTTTACGGCTCGGTCAGCAGTTTTTCTGTCGTACTGCGTCAGCGGTCTGTCGGTGCCGGTGACTGAGCTCCGTCCTCACCTCTATCGCACTAAAGGGAAAACTGCCCTTCAGCTGCATGATAGGGTTTGAGCCAACAATGTATCTGGGGGAGGTGAATTCATCGGTTCTCCCCTGGGGAGGAAATCATTCAAATGACACGTGGAAGCCTGTTTGTGTGGTTTGAATGGAGATGCCCGGTTTATATGAGTGATTTCACAAAACAAGAACAGGAGGGAACGCAACAACTGACACTGGACCTGCTGAGTGAATCTACTGTTCGACTCCAACGACGACACAGAGCTGGAAATCCACATCTTTTCTAAAGAGATGTTTCTCAGATGATGAACAAAGGTTGTGCAAATGATTCTCTGCAAGGTTTTTCACAGAAGCTCCTTGTGGGCGACTGTGCTCTTTGCCTTTGTACCACTGTCGACAAAAATGTTGTGAAAGGTCTGTTTTGTTTCATCTTTAGGTTCAAGCTGCTTATTTCCTGTGTTGAGTCTCCACACTGCTGATTGTATTGTGTTGGGTTCAGGGGAACAGGAAACCAGTCACTGCCACTCCTTCAATAACAGGTCAAAGCAGAGTTAGGGAAATGGGGAAAGAGTGAACTTCCCCACAGAGAAAAAGAAACGGTTAATGGCAGTAACCTGTAATTATCCAGACATCACATTTTACAGTCAGCAAAATGAAGCCACAACTAATGCTCAGTCATCAGTTCCTGTTGACAATACTGGTATTTTGCCTGTGACTCATCAACACATTTATTTGCAGACATTGACCTTTTACAGCTCTTTCCAGGGAGTGAACATCGAATGGAAGGAGGTTAGTTGCGATGGAACAAACAGTAGAGGAAGAGTGAGCCAGCAGAGCACACACACCTTCTTACACCTGGGGGGGGGGGGGGGGGGGGGGGGGTGTGCAAAAGCGGTGTTCAAATAAAGATGACAAAGGTAGAGCTTATGATCGACTGGTCGAGTGGCTGTTCTGAGGAAAACATGCCCTTATAAGTGGTAATGTTCTGGTTGCTAAAAAGACACAAGACGATGAGTTCTGAGGTCAGGTGATATCACTTCCTGTTATGACATGGTGCTCTAAATGCAGCTCATGTGCACAAGGTCTCTGCGCACTGTTGAAACCAGTCAGACACAGAGACTTTCTGAGTCGCACCAAGAAGTGACCTGCAAGTTTGAAACTTTCCTTGACTGATTTAGAACCGAGGATCTTTGTTTCCGACCGACTCGAATCCAAGATGATGAAGTGACATGAATACGTTTAAAATTCAAGACATTTGCTCAAATAAATCATAGACAACAAAAATGTAAAGTGTGTTATAAGCGGAACCTCTCCATGGTGGTCGCCCTTTGGCAGAACCATGTCTTTGCTGTGGCGAGGACTTGAAAGACCCTAAGTTCTCAAACATGCTTCGGGGGGAAAGGGTCCCTTTAACGGACTAATATATGTTCTAATGCTTGTATTCACTTTTCACCCATGTCACTGCAACTTTGGAGAAACACTCGTTTTATATCTTTCTGCTCAATCCACCACAACCAACTCTTTTCTGGCTCACAAAAATCCGAGAAACATACATATTGATGACTGATAGATATATTCGACCTTCATCTATGTGTCTGGCACGCCAAAACCCGAGCCCGAATCTGCTGATGGAAAGATGAAGGGAAAGACGACAGGCGCTGCTTTCTTTTCACCGCGGCCTGATCCGTCAGCGCTGCGCCGTGAAACACGGACGGCTGAAGCTCTGGGATCAGACCAGTTCAGGCTGTGAACCCACACAACCTCGTTAACCTCACTCAATTCATTCCCAAATATACAGAGTTAAACCAATGATACATCTGTTCCACTTCGTAGCACTGGACTAAAACTATCATCTATTCAGAGAGTGAAAATCCCAGGTTGCCTGATTATCACCCGGCTGAATAATAAAGATAACGTTTGGCGTTTCGTCAATGGTCTGCATCCGTCTGTGTTGTTGTTTAAATGAGGTTCTTAAACAACAATCCTGAAATATGCATATCAGTTAAAAACGTCAGTTATAGCGGCCTCATTAACAACGATTAATTGGTGTATAAAACAGCAATATTATATGATCCATATGCTGCACTTTCCTCTAATTAGCAAAGAGAAAAGACCCATTGCATTTAATAAGAAAAGATCCTAAACAAAAGAACTGACTAAGAGGGAGAAGGCAGCAGAGGATCACCTGCTCTGACATCTGGAAATCAGACTTGGAACGTTTCAGGTGCTTAGTCCGAGCCGTTTTCGATGTCTTACCAGTCCTGCAAACCCCCACCTCAGGGGCAAAAGAAAGAGCCGCCTCTTGCTCCTGCCTCCTCTGTCCAGGGAGGGGTATCCCTGAACAGCTCCTCAGCAGCTGTCACAAAGCCCTGGGCGACGGGCGCGAGAGCCAGAGCCACGACCAGGTGCTCAAAGCAGTTGCTGAGAGTATTGCCACTGACATCAACACCATCAGGGGCCAGCAAAGGCCAGCGACCACCACATTCCTCATACAAACCATACTGTACATGTACAACGGTACCTGATCCACCAAGCAACTGATCATCATGGAGCTCACCAGGAGGAGTGCGTGGATGAAGCCAATGAGAGAAAGCGTGCAAATGACCAGGAGCACATGGAGGAGGGAAGAGCTCAAGCTGGCGAACTTGCTGTGAGCCTGTGGAGGTTGGGCATCGTCGGAGAGGCAAAGAGAACGGCCATTTCAGCAGCAACAAAACGCAGAAGACGCCACAACAGGGTTCTGGATAAAGAAGGCGGACAAATGGCCGAATGCTGCTGGAACACAGGATGGAGACTGATCTTCTGAAAAAATGGAAAAAACACCCACTGAGCCGATCCCATGTCAAATCACTGATGATGTGACCCTTTTATGGGCCGAGAGCCTTTCTGTGTTACGACTGCTAATCGGCCCCGGTCCCCAGCTGGGAAAATGGTTGCCCACTGCCCAATGGGTTAAAAGAAGAGACTGAGTTTCACCGGTGAGAAAAATAACAGTTTCAGATCAGGGAGGAAGCTTCTCAGAGACCACACGGCGCAAAGTCTCTCATGAGACCACATATGGTTTTGGAGTTCAACTTTCGAATGCATGGCAGAAGCTGTGGACACTGCGAGCTTACCAGTGTCTAACAGAGGTTGAACATGAAACCAAAGAAGCAGCGGAGTGAAGCTACAGCTGTATTTCTGTTTCAAGGACCAGTGGTTATTCAGTGGGTCCCCAGGTTTACAGCTTTGAGTGGAGCAGAGGTTTGGAGGAGACTGATGAACAACGACACCGACACTTAAAGGAATCATGCTGATTATGTGTTTCTTTAAATGACAGCAGTCGATACCACAATTGAACTATTGCATCCGTGTGTGTGTGTGTGAATGTCCATGAGGTCAATGTGCGACCCATGGTGTAGAGGCCCACACAGCGCTATAACGCTATATGCTTTGAGCAAGATTAAACATGCCAAAAACCATTGCTCAAAACACAAAACTCTCTCGAGATCCACAAAATACAAGACAACTATAGACGTCTCCAGTCGCAGCAACTCATTTGTGAGCATTAACAAAGCAATTTTGAAGATGCTCACATGCTTGATAACTTTGTGTCCTGGTGTCACTCAGAGAGAGAGATCTGTCCTGGCACATTATATTCAAATAACGCGACACAAAAAACCCAAAGCACACATTTATGCTTTGGGTTTTATGTGTGTGTTTGTTCCCTCCATCCACGGCACACGCTCTGTGTTCATAACAACAGCAGTGTGTCGAAATCAAGCAAGAAGCGTCAATTGCAGTCTCTGTCGACATAACAAGGATACGTGTCGAAGCCCAGTCTGACCAAACACACTGCAGGTGTGATGGCGCAGGGGCAATAGAGGCAAGTTGAGCCCTAATCTCTGTGGTTCCAACAAAGACTTGGCCACAGAGTCACTGTACAACGGTAGAAAACAGTGGGGTTACTCTTTACTCGACTGAGTCAACTTCAGATCATCGTGCGAACAAATCAGATAAATGACAGAAAACCCGTGTTGGTCTGAGTGCGTCTCTCTTTGCCCCCTCTTCATTTCTTTTGTTTGGCTGTGACTGTTTGTGTTCATGTGAAAAACGCTGCGACAGAGACTGAGTGACCCAGGGTTAAACATCCAGGGAGCGGGGGAAAGCACACGGCTCAGAATAGCTGGTTTTCCACAGGGGGGTTTCTTTGACCACCATCTCCGTCTTATCGTGTTTTCCACAGCCGAGCGAACGCAACACAGATACAACGACGACACCGACCGCACCAAACTAACCGGTCACCTTCTCAACAGAGGACAGCATAATCTGACAGCTGGGGGGGGGGGGGGGGGGGGGGGGGGGGGGGGGGGGGCGGAGGGGGGGGGGGTATAATCCGGCCACTTTATATTGAATTACCTGCCACTTTTTTGTAAAAGAAATACAAATAAAAACGTAACCCTACAACATGCAGTAAATTGTATAAAACTTGTACGATATGATATTATGATATTCTAATAAGTTTTTATGTTTTCTGGAAAAATGGGCCCGAGCTCTTACTCACAGGACATTTTCTGACCCTTTTAAATTCAAAATAAGTTAAAAAGGTCCAAGCAGACATCTCAGTCTCTGTTAAAGGAATATGATTGTCTAATAATAAAGGTTTAAGGCTGACACTGCCCATGAGCTCTAGTCAATCACACATGCAACTTTTTCAGTGTGTTTAGTGTGTTTATATTTTAAAACGTATGTAAATCCATGTACAATATTTGTAATTTGAGTAAATGTTAAGTATGAGGACAGATATTTTTCATCTCTAGAATTGTTAAACATTAATATTTGGATGAAATGAACATGAAATTCACATTTTTGGTTCACATGTGTTTAAGAAACTATTTTCCAAAAATATATACTGAGAAAATCCAAACAATGTTTGCACAGCATCCTGCTGACGCGGCAACAAAACACAAGAAGCTCTTTTACCACGTCCAATATTTCTACACTCACATCCCCTCACATCCGCACATCCCCGCACACAGCCTCACACAGCCTCACACAGCCTCACGCAGCCGCACACAGCCTCACACAGCCTCACGCAGCCGCACACAGCCTCACACAGCCTCACGCAGCCTCACGCAGCCTCACGCAGCCTCACGCAGCCGCACACAGCCTCACACAGCCTCACGCAGCCTCACGCAGCCTCACGCAGCCGCACACAGCCTCACACAGCCTCACGCAGCCGCACACAGCCTCACACAGCCTAACGCAGCC
>JAFBJT010094086.1:10800-30454 GCA_016785325.1 Chascanopsetta lugubris
GTTGCCGTGCAACCCATATCTGCATTGCTTGTATTATTAAAAGGTGCAGTGCGTAAGATTTTGGTCATTTTTGCCACTTCTTAAAATAGTGCAAAACATTTACATACTGACATATTCTTGATTGTACAATCATCCCCTCCCCCCATTTCCCTTTAACGAGTCCATTAAAGGTGCAGTGTGTACGATTTGGTGACATCTAGAGGTGAAGTTGCATGTTGTAACCATCACCTCACCCCTCTGAACATGCAGGAGAACCAATGGTAGACTTCACTTGTCATTCAAACTCAAAAGATGTTGAGTACGTCTTTTACGACTATAAAAACATGGCGGCCCATGAGAGGACCTCACTCCTCATGTAAACATGCATTAATAATAAGCTTGTTTTGGGGTAATGGGGAAAACATAGGGGTGATTTTCTTTATGAATACAGTCAGACTGGATTGGATTCATATTTACATTTTTTTTTTACTGTGCACCCCATATCTGCATTGCTTGTACAATCAACGATGAATTGCTCAAAGTGACTTTATTTCTAGTGCTTATCACTTTTATGTACATTCTTGTAATGTCTGGCTTTGCCATCTACTTGAGTCAGGAGTTATCGAACCAAACGGACAATTAAAGGACATCATATGTCTGTACACGGCTTCATAGCTTATTGATTGGCTGCACAGAACATACACGCGTGCATATGTCCTCGCCACACTCATCAACCGCCAGCCTCTCTCCATCTGACAGGAGCACATGCATGGATCCACACATACTTATGCTCTCACACACACACACACACACACACACACACACACACACGCTGTGTATGGATGACTCATCGTCAGGGAATCAGGGTCTTCTTTAGGAGAAAACTATGATCTGGCAGGAATGTTCTCCCTTCCCTCTCCACATCTCACAGTCCTTTTGATCAGCGTCTCTCCAGCTGCTTTGATCAAATGTTTATCATTAGTGATTGGCTGTGATGTGTACTTGACAGTCCAGTGTGTGATTAGACAAGGATAGAGAGACATCGCTGAGCACAGAGCAGCGGGGCTGCGGGGCACCCATCCCCATCAAGATGTGCTCGGCAGTAATTAGACATTAGCACCCAGCAGGAAGACGGCTTCCATGAGCCGAACCCCGATTAGAATGATTATCACAGATAATTCACTTTAATAAGAACATGGCGGACCGTCGGACTCACGCAACCAGTGATAAAACTGGTTGCTTTTGTAATTAGGGCTTAATTGGAGCATGCTGGGCAGCTGATTTAACGCCGGATTTGAAAGGATGATAACAATTTATGGAATTTATAAAATGTATAAGTAATGTTAATTAAAATATTTTACAGCCTGGGCAAAAACCAGGATAATAATAACAATATCTACTTGTATAACACATTTCATAAAAGAACTTAAATTAAGTAAACTAACTTAACCAGGATTTATCCCATTGAGATAAAGATCTCTTTTTAAGGGAGTCCCAAAGTACAGTTACACAATTTCACAGTTAAAATATAAGGCACATTTAACAGCTTTCTGAGATTAACTAAGTTAGTCTCCAGTCTTTCTGCAATATAATCTAAGCAAAAGGTTCAGACAGAACAAAATATGTTCTACCAAATTCAGTGTGATCTTGTGAAAGTCATATCAGCTCATCCAGTATTCTGAATGTACCAGTGTCTTCAGGGCATCAGTGTCAGGCCAGTGACGCTGCAGCAGGTTCCGTCTGGGATTCGAACCAATGACAGTGAAATATGTTTGTGGTGGAGCTGCTCCTCTTATTTTATTTAATTTTTGACCTCTTGTAAACAAGCGTCACATGACTGCATGAAAATATCCTTGATTATTTACAATTGTATATTTAAAATTCCATCCCCATTTATGTTTGTATTTTTCATTATATTATCTAATCTAATAAAATAGGTTTACAATGTATATATACAGATACATATACATATATATATATACACACATATACAGTATATATCTCAGAACTGCTACCACAGAGACTATCTTAAATAAAGCCACACAAACAAGAACAAGATCAATATCCAAGAAGATAAAGACCCTTTGCTGAAAGTGCATTCAGCTTGACAGGGTAAAGAATGTTCACAATATTATGGCAAAGGGCGTCTTTGTTGGAATAAAAAGAAAGTGGTCCTCCCAAATGGCCACCTCTGAGATAGTGCTCTTTAATATTGGAGCGCGCTAAGCGTAGCTTGAAGCTACAGACATTGACAAGTCAGGCCTGCTGGGACCCGGAGGAGATAAGCGTGGCACAAAGACAAATACAACACTTTCCTCCGCTCGCCAGATATACAGTTGCACAGGGATTACAAAGTGAGTAGTTGCTCCTCGATTTGAATACAATATCTATTTAGAAGTAAAAAAAAAAAAAACATTCCACTCCCACAAGAGTGGGATCAATCATCAACTAATTTTACCGGACTGCTCATGTGAGACGCAGCCGGGAGTCCGGGCTCCCCAGGCAAGTGCACGAGGCTGCCACTTCCAAACAACAGCAGAGTTTGCAGGCATGATTACTCTGTTTGTGTTGCCAGTACAGCACACACACACACACACACACACACACACACACACACACACACACAGTCAAATGTGAACACTGCTTAAATGTAACAGTACGAATGAAAGGCTAGTCAAATACATAGGATTTGCAAATAATTTAAAGGTGCAGTGTGTACGATTTCTGCCATTTTTGTCACTAAAAATATCACAGAACAATTACATACTGACACTCATGAATTTATAATAATGATCATTTTGTTCATTATCCTTAAATGAGCCCATTAATGTTTATTTGCATGAGGAAGGCGTCGTCTCTATGGAGGCTGCCATGTTTTTATAGCAGTAAAAGTGGACGTTCTGAACATCTGTTGAGTTTTAATGACAATTGATGTCCAACATAGGTTCTCCTGCATGTTCAGGAGGGTGAGAGTGAGGTGATGGATACAATATGCAACATGCACTTACACACTGCACCTTTAAAATCCTTTTTCAAAAGTTTGGGGCATTATCTCAGGGTCGGCTATTTGGGGATTTCTTGACAAAAAGAACAGAAAGAAAGTTCAAAACAAAAGAGGAAAAAAATCACATCTCCAACTCCATCTCCTTCAACAGTACAAGTATGTGATTCAGTCTATCAGGGCTAAAGGACACCTCACAATGGTTTCTCCCCGGGGGGGCAGATAATACCTGCTGCCAACTTTTTCTTTTTGTTCCCCCCCTGCCTCGACATGCTGGGTCTCAGTGCCACTCCAATACTCTGTATCTGAGGCGCTGCACTCCCTCACCTCATGGTTTATAATCACAACATCCAAAAAAAGAAAGAAAGAAAAAGAAACGGTTACGGTCGTAAATCCAGATTTGAGAAGGTGGAAAAAGACAAGTGTGGTAATTTCCTTGGATGTGAAAAATCAATTGGAGCCAGGGACCATAAAGGATCTCCTGCATATGTGTGTTTTGCTGTAAATGTGAACCAAACGTGTTCGTGCTGCATCTGGCGCCGCGAGGTGTCGGGAGAAGATCACGTTGCTCGGTGTTACAGTGGAAATGAAATCTGTCCCGTGGATTATACGGCAGCTTTGAGCGCCTCAACACCGAGGAACCCACAGTGTCACAGGGGAGAGGTGATGGATACAACGTCCAACTTCACCAGAAGAGGTCACCGAATCTTACGACCTGTGCCTTTAAAGTCAGAGTGAACTTCTTTTGTTTACATTTAAATGGACTATCAAAATAAAACTGCAGTCTTACATAATATATGATGCTTCCGTCCGATGAGATGAATTCTGCACTCAGATATAAGTTTAACGCTCACGCAGCATTTTCTCCTCCTTTCTTGTCAATTTGGATTCACATCCCTGAAGTTACATATTGCTTCACCTTCAGGAGAAATGCAAATGTTGAAAAGTTCATGCTTCGGTTTATAAAGGAACACGAGTAGAACTGCTAAAAAACCCTGATGAGTAAGGACAGATGACTTTGCATTTTGACAGCTTCTGCTGGATTACCTGAACTTTTACAGACAGCCGCATGAGCTGACTACAAACTTTTTCAGCCCCTCCACCGGGTCTCAGGAAATCTCTGTAACTAGAAGAGCCCATTGCAGTGTGACGGGCCTCATATGTAGCGGCATCACTGCTGAGGTGAAAGGAAAAGTTGACACATATACTTCAAGTCATTTCAGCCAGAATACGCTCACGTGAAGAGACTGTTCTTTATAAAACTCAAAACTGACAAGACCATCGATCAGATCTGGGCATTTCACTGCGACATCCATTTTTCCATGTGGTCCGTGGAGCCGAGGAGAACGAGCTGCAATTTTACACATGAAGCTAGAAAAATGGGCCAAAATGTGCTTTTATTTTGAAATGCTTCCGTTTCCTGTGTTTGTGATAGTGAGCCTGTGAGGAAGGATGGTCTGAGTCACCAACTATGAACCACAACTCTGACAACTGACACACATTCAACATACATTCAACTGTGCTGTGGTGGATTCACAATTATTTCATGACTTTATGTTTACGTTTATGTTTCCGCCATGTTTTTACAGGAGCCCAGAGTGGACATACTAAACATCTTCTAAATTAAGGACGACTGAAGTCTAACATCGGCTCTCCTGCAGTGTGCAGAAGGTTGAGTGATGGATACAACATGCAACTTCACCACAAGATGTCACCAAATCTTACACACTGCACCTTTAAAACAGTCTGCTGGAAAGGTGGGCGAGAGTGTGACATTCTTCAATGGTATTTTTCTCTGTTCTAACAAACTCCTCGTGTTTTCAAAGCTGTGGAAGGCGAAGCTGACCAAACAATGAACGTCCTCTGAAGTGAAGGTCATGGCCCACAGATTTTATTGGCTGGTCCAAGAAATATATCATTAATACCCTGTTTGCATTTGCAAGACTGAGCAGAGAGCGAAAAAAAACCCGACAAAAACGTACAAAGAAAAATAGTTTAGGAAATATATATCTTGCACAGAGGGGGGGAAAGATACTTATGTAATGTTAATGCTTATGTTGCATTTTTAATGATGAAAAATATTCAGCTTCATGCTCCACAGTTTGGATCGTGCTGAATATACAGAGAATATCAATAACATCTCGGTGCCTTTGCAGAAACAGTTAGTCTTTTCTATTAACACTCTGTACAATTCTGTCACCACTCTGATCCTCCCACCGATCTATGCAGTTGTCCTCACTTATTTTCATCTTTTTGTGATGAACCACCAAAAATAGAAAATACATTTATAACTTCCAGTTTCTAGTTGTTTTAAATTGTACCGATCCCTCGCTCGTGTGCTGCCTGCAGTGGAGACGAAAGGCCGAAGCAAAAAGAGTCAACAATGTTTGAAAAAGGGATGCATTGAACTGTACTGTATATTAAAGGTGCAGTGTGTAAAATTTGGTGACCTCTACAGGTGAAGTTGCATGTTGTATCCATCACCTCACTCTTCTGAACCTGCAGGAGAACCTGTGGTGGACTGTGTTTAGTACGTCCACTTTTACTACTGTAAAAACATGACGGCCCCTTAGAGAGGACCCCCTCCTCATGTAGATTAACATTAATGGGCACAATTCATGAAAATATCAGTATGTAATTGTTTAGTAATATTTTTAGAAGCGACAAAAATGACCAAAATCTTGCACACCGCACCTTTAAGTCATTTTGCAGATGCTCTTCTCCAGAGCAACATACAACAAGCTACAAGAAAGAAACACAAAGACAACAATGCTAAGACGCACGATCACCAGAACATTCATCTAATCTTGATTGCCTAAGATGTGATGGGATTTCTATGTGAACGATTGAAGAATGACAAACTGTAATTGATGCATCGTACCACGACACCGACCTTTAATTCGTGATCGTTACAGTTATGCAAACAGAACATACCCTGCTGAATTATTGGCAGTAAATAATGTACAGGGTCGGCCACATACAGCGATTCCAGATGTTTATTCTGTCGTATCTGTCTCTGACACGTGTTGTGATGTGGCCTCAGGCTTCTCACCGCACAATTAAACATTCAGACGCCATAGTATTGAATAATGTTATTTCTTTATGGAAACTATGAACAATTGTTTGTCTTCCATGACCACGACGCAATAACGATGAAATGCCATAAACATTATTAACATAAAGCAACTATATCATATAATATAAAAAATATAATATTACATAATAAATATTGATGATAAACACAAATGTAAACTGAAAAAAAAATAATGAGAAGAGATGGAAAAAAGGGAGCCTTTATTGGACTGGCATAATCCAAATGTCATCCCATAAATTTATGCCAAACTCTTCCATTAATGTTCTGCAACAATGGGTTGAGCTGCTTTGCTCTGTAACGAACAACACATCGATCCCCCCACTCCCCCTCTGCCGTCGCCACCTTCCTCACAAACACTCCAACAAAGGGATCAGTCCGTCACAGGCCGAGCAGCATGTGCACCAGGAGAGATCCTGCTGCATCAGGGCTTCAAGAGACTGTCACGAGAAGTTCCCCGTGACTGACAGGCGTCAGCGGGAACTCCCAGCGTAGCCCCCCGCTCTCCCACAGGGGGCGTCGGGTTCAAAGCGGGCTGAAGGGCGTCTGTGAAGCAGTTATCCGAGCTGCGCACGACAGCGCGATGTGTGTTCGGGCGTGAACTGGTTTCACTGGTGAAACACAAAAAGCCTCGGCCATTGACCTCACCCCCAAGTCACATGACTCAAGTCATTTTGGTTCCACGTCTCAAGTGGAGCTGAAACAATTCTTCTTTTCATCGACTCACATCGATTATAAAAAATATTGGATTACAATTTCCCTGAGTTGAAAAACCTAATATTTAAAAAAGGTATAGTGTGTAAGATTTGGTGACATCTTCTGGTTAAGTTACGTCATTTTATCCCTCACGCCGCCCTTCCCATTTGAGAACCTATGGTGGCCCTCAGTTGTCAGTAAAGCTAAGAAGATGTTTAGTTTGTCCACTCTGGGCTACTGTAAAAACATGGCAGCCCCTACATAGGGTTGACCCGCTCCTGATGTAAATATATATTAAATATTTTTAGGCTTATTCAAAAAGCAAGTCATACCTTGAGGTGATTATACATTTGTTAAAATGGCTTTGTATAATTGTGTTGTGACTCACGCATGCATGTACGCACGAATGCACATACAATCGTTTGATTGAATCGCAGAAAATCATCGAAAGATTAATTGATATAAATTATTGATAGCTGCAGCTCTCATCTCAAGTTCTCTGTGTTTTAAAATAGTAAATGCTCTGTATTTATGTTGCACATGATCAGGCCTTGAAAACACTTCACAATACAGTTCATCCAATCATTCTTACTGTGCAACTATTTGCAGCAATTTTTTATCAGTGATAATGTGCGTACATGGAACAAGCATGCAGAGTGTGGGGAGCGGGAACCAAACCCCCAACCCTCTGGTCAGGCAGAGGACAGCCCCTCTTACCCCTCAGCCACAGCTGCCCCTCAGCTAACTGAAATGAACTGAGCTCAGGCCCGTTATCTCTGTCGCAGCTACTCGCAAGTACTTTTTATTGACTTTATAAAGTGGTAAACTTTCAAATAATAATAAACTCCCTGTGTTCTCAATACGTTTGATATATGCCTCCAATATTTCCTTCTTCTGTATCTCATTACACCTCCAGCAATAAAGTCTCTTTTGCTCCATAGGGATCAATAATATTCCACAATTTCAGATTTATCCAGCTAGATTTATAATCTTTGTATTTATGATCTTTGGGTTAACGGGAAATACACCATCAGTATACGTCGCTGAGGGGAGATGAAGAATTTCTTTGTTCAAACGTTAAAAAGTAGAAACTTTGTAAGTGAGATGACGACATGCCAGTGATGTACACTTTTATTCTCCCATGGCCAGAAAGACAGTTTTACAATTGTGACATCATGGGTTTGAATGACTGGACAACATTCCCAGACATGTCAGCCACATCCTCCAACACTTCCCTCCATTACTTAAGCAAACGCACAACATGTGCTCTAGATGTGTGACAGCTAATTAACTCAAGTGTGTGTGAGGGCAAGTGACAGGAGCTTTTTCAAAATATCAGAGCCATAGAAACATAGAAAAATACAAAATGAAAATGTTATTCAAAGATTTTTATATAAAATAGAAAAAAAATAAATAAAAGAAACTCTTAGTAGATAAAAACCCTCTATGGGTGCTATTGAGAAAAATATAGCCATTTTTGCTTTCCTTTAATAAGTGGCTTTTAGGTGCTGAATTTAATAATATTATATATGGTCATGTCATATTCAAATTAAAATTAAAACTGAAATAAAAAATGAAATAAAACAAAAAATAAATACAAATACAAAAATGTATCAAAAGAAATGAATAAAAGACATTTAAACTCTTCATAGATAAAAAAAAAAAGAGCCTGGCTTTTATCCCCTACGCTGGATGTTTTAATGAACAGCAGAATGTTTCTCATTTTCATTTTAATGTGAGGTCTATAATCGTGTGTGTGCTCCTATTCAGCCCTGGACCTGTAAATGGTAAATAACCAGAGTGACTTAGACAAAAGAAAACGTTCTACATTGTTTAAAACGCACACTGATCCACATGTGCAACAGGCCTTGAACCATCAACATGTTCTAGGATGCTTAATTGTCGGTGTGACGATGGAGTGACCTTGGAGATTTGAAAGGCCTGAATACGATGCTGAAATGTGTCCTCGAGATGTAGGAACAGAGATCAACCTGTGATGCAGAATCAGTTTTACAGTTTATGTTGTGATTGCTGGAAAATGCCCAATGTTTATACTGAAACTGTTGTACTTTAAATTATTGTCGCTATAAAAGGGCAGTCAGCATAATGCAAGTACGCTCGCCAGAATTGAGTTGATTTATTGATTCACAATGTCATCCAAACCCCATCTTATATTAGTAAAGGTGCAGTGTGTAAGATGTGTTGCACTTGCATCTGGAAAATACAATGCCAAAACATTTATGTAGATATTTTTACAAACGTATAATCACCCCAATGTATGTCTTGCTTTTTACATAACCCTAAAATGAGCTGTTTAATGATTAATTACACCAAGAGCAGGTCCTCTCTACAGGGGCCGCCATGTCTTTACAGTAGCCCACAGTGGACTTACTAAACATCTTTTGAGCTTTAATGACAACTGAGGGCCACCATAGGTTCTCCTGCAGGCTCAAATGGTATGAGGTGATAGAATCACCATGTGATGATGATTCACTGACAACTATAATGATAGATTCATTTTTAGACAATTCATTAAACGAAAAGCAACAAATCCTCTGTTGGCAAAGTTTTCTTTGAAATATTTGCTATTCTGCCTCTGCTTTTGCGTATGTGGCGTGTTTTGGCCTGCTACATCAGCGCGGCAGATAGTGAACAGTTTCCAATGACAATAATAATAACTCAAATTTATATAGTGTTACGGCTATGCACACTTGGCACGGATCCAAATGCTTTGAGACACAAGGAAAGGTTTAAAAAAATATTTATTCATCATAAACTCAAAACATGCACAATACCATCTTCAAAAACGAGGATCTCTAAACACAACATAAAGCGCCGGAAATCCGGGATACAAAAACTAACAAAAGATGACTTGACCAGCAAGGAATGAAAAACTAAAGGCGCTGAGATAAATCCAGGAATCAAAAAACCTTATGAACATGAACAACAAGACTTGACGATGGCAAGGACAATGATGTGACAACAAACAACCCACTGGTGACAAACAAGGGAGCGGGGAGTTTAAGTAGGAAGAGAGGAACCAGGGCCAGGTGCTGACGATCAGGGCAATCAAAGGGAAACAAAAGAAACTCAACACGCCTTTCAGAGACCCAACGAACGCTTTACATGGAACGATCACACAAACAACAGAGAAGGTGGGGGGCGGGGGGGCTCCTTTCAATATCTTCACTTGAGAATCACTGTAAAACTAAACAAACATACTAATATATTTCACTCGTCCTATCATATAAACCTGAACTGTATATATTCATATAAATAGTGTGTTTAAACTTAGAGAAGCGAGTCCGCTAGCTTAATGCTAATTTATATTAAAACCCAGAACATCAAATTTGCTTAGAAAAATGAGAAACTGTCGTTATAGAGGTTATTAAGAGCAGCACAAGAAACTGCTTCTCTAACCTGAAAAGTCAAACGAGCTCGAGCGTATGTTTTACCTGCACAGCATGAGACAGCAAAGAGCCAAAGTAACTGGTGAAGAAAGTCAAACACGTGAGAAGCCAAATGCAATAAGACGGGGGAATAGCAAACCAATCACAGATGGAACGGCAGTGAAATTTTGGACGGAGGGAAAAGCGAAGGATCCAGTGGGATATTCACGTAGGTTTCATCAACAATGCACACGCAGCTATTTTTCTTCACATTTTAAGATTTAAACACCGCAGCTAAGCATCTTTGGCACATCGCCGATACCGAATGATGGAAGTTGAGCTGAGAGTTGTCTACCTGTCTGGAGAGCAATAATATTGATCCCAATATAAAACTATTATTTTTTTCCAGCCATAAAAAAAATGGATGTTGTCACCATACTTTAAAACTTGGTAAGTGTGTTTTCAGCAGGACCTCAACTCCATGGAGCTGGAGCTGGAGATGAGACTTCACATGCGTCATCGTTCTGTTACTCTGTCAGTTCATAATAACAGCTCATCTAACCCACGTTAGTGTTCCAACTGTCGCTTGCGCAGCTGACCCTCGCATGGCTGACATAGCTAGCCTGCTAGAGAAGCACAGAGCTAGCATCATTGCTGCCTTTGCGATCCTAGACCAACCGCAGGCCACAATGATGGACCATGGTCATCGTATTGACGCATTGGAGTCCGATGCTAATCTTCAAGACCAACGAATCCGTACACTCGTGGAGAAGTGCACAGTGCTGATGGATAGCAACGCTAAGCTGTGAAGTGAATTTCTCCTCACAGCAGAGGCCGAACGGCTTCTTTTGCAATCCCGAGGGTCCTTGTACGAACATGGAGATAAAGCTGGCCGTCTCCTGGCCCACCAGCTTAAAGCCAAAGTGGCCTCAAGTCAAATCACGATTCGAGACGAGACTGGTTCTCTCACTTCCGACTCAGGAGAAATTAACAATATTTTCAGAAACTCCTACTCCTGACTATACACGTCTGAATCCCCAGACGATGAAACTCCACTACTTAACTTTTTCAACAAACTAGATTTACCCAAGATTTCTGATGACCAACAGAAGGTAGAATCCCCATTGCAGCTTTTGGAGATTAAATATGCAGGACAGTCCATGAACAGTGTCAAATCACAGAGTCCTGATGGGCAACCATTCACCTGCTTAGGCTGACCTCTGACCTCCACACAGCCCAAGTCATAGCTCTGATTTGTCTCACATACTATTGGAAATGAAATATATCGGTATAGCGTATGTATATATGTAATGTAAAATACATGTTGACGATTTTGACAAAATTCAATTTGTCCCTTGTCATTGACTATCTTCTTACCTCATCAGGTTATTGGGAGAGGGTTTGTAGGATGGTCTGGGCGCAGAGGGATCAGGGACCGTTTGTCTGGGGAAAAACAGAAAAGAAAATATATTGTGCCTTTGCATGTATTGTTTTCCTCTTTTGCGAATAAAATATTTTGAAAAAAAAAAAGATTGTTCAATTGCCTCAGGTAAGAGGTGGAGCCGCCCCTTATGGAAATATACACCAGAGAGATTTTAGGGTTATGCAAAAAGCAAACACACGATTAGATGATTATCACTTTGTAAAAATGTTTATATAATTGTTAAAAAAAAATAAATAAATAAAATAAAATATTCTATTTCAACTCATTGAAGAGACAAAAATTGACCAAAATCTTACACACATTTCACCTTATGTTGTGTAACACAAGGTGGAACAGGTGTTTACATTTACACCCTGACTTTCACCACCCAATTCTGGCAAGAATGGACAGCTTTGAGAGTGTAGACAGTCGACCCTGCTGCCATTTCTGTGTACCATGGCAAGACAGAGCAAATGTAGAACAAATAAAAATCACTGTCTTCCACTTGATATGCATTGGATGTTTTCTCACTGTTCTGATAGAGATGCTTCTCCAAACAGTGGTTTGGAGATAACGGGCAGGCCTGGCTGCGTGAGCCGAAGTGGCAGAACGGCAGCAAGGAACAGAAGGTCACTGCACAGATATGAAACTTGACAGGTCTTGTTCCTGTCATTGCTTTTACTACCCGAGACAATGTAGAGCTGCTAAGAGAAAGAAGGGTGGAGAGAGGGAGGAGAGAGAGAGAGAGATGTTGTCTCATGTGTTAGCTGCTAATGGACTGCCATGCTTGTGTGTGTGTGTGCGTGGGTGGGCACACGTGTACTTGCATGGCAGAGCGATGGGGACTCGGTCCAGGACTGATGAGATGCTTCAGGGATAATGCCAGCCGTGGAGTTGATATGTGATTTGGGAGAAGGCTTTATGCAATTTTTTACTCATTATTCTTAATCACATACTTCAGCGTTTTCTCCACACTGCCCTTCCTCCCAACACCCCCCCCCCCCCCTCGCTCCCATTTCTTCTGCTGCCTTCTCATATCCTCAGTCTGGAGGCTGACAGTGACAAATAGTGGAACACCTCGGCAGTATCTGCATGCGACTGGGGTGACAAATTATTACAGGTTATTTTCCTCTTCTTTTCAAAAGCCGTGGTTATTCATCCGAGACTGTAGAATATACGAAGGCTTCCATTCTAAAACGTTTTATGCCAGTTTATGGATAACACATTGTTAGCTCTTGTTCATTCCTCAGTTGTAGTTCCACTTGATTACACCCATTTAATGTCTATTCTTGAACAGTTCTCACAACAGCTAATAACTTTAATGGTGAGTTATTCTTTCATAACACTAAATACAATATTCACCATGTTTCCTTATTATGGGGAATGACAACCAGAATTGGTTGGCACAGGGGTCAAGTTTTACAAATTCAGAAGACACCTATTCACACATTGTGTCTGCCAATTTTGAAACGACGTTTAAAACCACTTTAGTTTATTAGGATTAATTTGAAATATTCCGCAGCTACCTGCCATTATTTAAAAACCTTTACAATAATAATGATTTTTAAAAAATGATTAAAAACCCTTAAAAGCTGATTATAGTATATGCATCATGCTTATACTAAACATTTAGTAGCGCTTGTCTGGTCAGGTTGCGAATGACATGCTACCTTGCCGCCTCCGAAGCAAAGGTGTACGGCTGGAGGCTAAAGAGGAGTGAGCAGGAGGTGAGGAACCGACTGCAGAGTTCCGGGTCATCGTACCTTTGCGGGTTTCCAACCCGAGTTTCGGAGATCAGTCGGGAAGTCGGTAGAGCGATGGAACCGGAAGTAGTACCGGCGACGGCCATTTGGACAGCAGGCGTTGTAGTTGAGCAGAGGTGTTGGCGAGGGCCTTAGCGTTAGCCGCGGTGGTGAGCCTGGCCTGGGCTGCTGCTTCGTCCAATCGATTGTTGGCCGGCTTGTACTGATAAGGGTTTGGAGAGAACCCAAGAGCAGTGCAAATAGGCAGGACGAAACACGGTAGAGTTCAAAGGCTTTTCTTGGCGTGGCAGGATCAAACAGCAAACGGGCAGGAAAAGGCTTTGGTCAAGGTCAAGGTACAGGCAATAGTTCAGGTTACCAGGGACAGGCAGGGTCTTCCACCAGAGATCAAAGAAGGTAACGCAGGTGAGTATGGCAGAGCACATGACAAACTGGCACTGAGTGAATGGGGAACAGAGGGTTATGGACTGGTGACTGATGAGTGAGATGGGCTGCAGCTGCATGCACAGGTGGGTGGAATTGGCTGATGAGGTGGCTGTGGCTGGGAGACCGAGTGGAGCAGAAGAAAAGCACTGGGAGGTGGAGCAGAGGTGTGACACTGTTGCCGAGCAAAATGCAATTAGATGGGAAATATTGTTTGCAGTTAAAGTTCTTCTTTGTCAAATACTATTTTCTGCATGCGTATGAAACAGCTCGGTTGCTTGCATGCAGCAGTCAGTTTGGTGAGAACAATATTTTCAACATCTTTGTATTCAGTTATTCACAATAGACCTCTCTCAGTAGAGCGGTTGGGGGTAAAGGACAAGTCTGTATTCCTAGGTGTAGGCTCCATCAGGGGAATAACTCATAAACATGTCATCTCTTCAGGGGAAAGCGGCCTGCAGCCGAGATGCCATGCTAGACAGGGAACTAGTGGACTGCATAATTCCCTTCACTGCAACTGACACCTTTTCCATATGTAGGCACTAGAGTGGGCTTAAGTGTGATGGCTGTGCATCATTATGCCTCGGAAATGGAGGGTGCAAAAGTGCACTTGCACTGACTGGCTTACATCTGACAGTTGGCCTTGTTTCACATTAGTCACATCAATTCAAACCCCTTCTCTTGACAGAGTTGGAGATCAAGTGCCAACAGACTTCAGTAACACAGGCAAATAATTCATGAGTCAGAGACTTTGATTTTATTTATTTTTTTCAAACATGCTCCACAGCTGCTTGTTTGAAATATTGCCTTGTCAAAAACAGTTTTATAGTTTGCAAACAAAAGCCCTTTTCTCATGCAGAGGAAAAATTGGTTGGTTAGTATAAATTCTAAAAAGCAAACTTGGGCTCTTGCCTGTAAAGGAATGAAGAAAGAAGTTTTCCTGATTTAAACTCAGGGGTGAAAGTAATGTTTTTGTAACGTTTGTGTGGAATCACCCATACGAACACATGCCGAATAATCTCATCAGCCAAGGAACATTTTTTATGTCACTCGCTGTACTTGGCAAAAATATTATTTACCATGCTTTAAAGGTGCAGTGTGTAAGATTTGTGTGATCTATTGATGAAGTTGCATGTTGTATCCATCACCTCATCTTCACCCTTATGAACATGCCAGAGAACCTATGGTCGACTTCAGTTGTCATTAAAACTCAAATGATGCTTAGTATGTCCACTCTGGGCTACTGTACCAACATGGCGACCCCCATAGAGAGGACCCACTCATGAAATATATAGTAATGGGGGGAAAATTACTTTTGTATTATTATAAATTCATGAAAATGTTGGTACGAAATTGTTTTACAATATTTTTAGAAGTGACACACATTTACTAAAAATCTTGAAATTCTTGACATGTAAAACCCTCAGAGCATGGAATGCTGGTCATGTCATTATCCTTTTGTTTTTCCCTTTCTATCTGAAGTCTAACAGGTTCTCCTGCATGCTCACAGGTGAGGTGATGGATACAACATGCAACTTCACCTGTAGATGTCACCAAATATCACACACTTGCAACTTTAATGTCACCCACTGCACTTGGCAAAATAATTTACCATATATCTATATAATACAAATGTATAATCACCCAAATGTATGACTTGTTTTTACATTCCCCAAAAATGAGCCCTGGTACCATATTTACACCAAGAGCTGGTCCAGGTTATGGGGGCCGCCATATTTTTACAACAGCCCTTTTGAGCCTTAATGACAACTGAGGGCTACCATAGCTTTTCCTGCATGGGGAGGGTGAGGTGATGGATACAATATGCAAAACCCAGGCCACTGTAGAAACAGGGTATGATGTACATATACATTAAAGGGCTCATTTTAAGGTCATGTAAAAACAAAATCACACATTCACAAATATGTCAAAATATAATTTTTATCTTCATGTAGAAGTGACAAAAATGTACCAAAATCTTACACACTGCACCATAAGGGCTTATTTCAAATGAATCAGACTCCAATATCACAATCAATTCATAATTTACAATTAAACTTTTGATTTGACCTCTTAAAAAACAACCACTGTGAACTGATTATATGACTTTTCATTAAGCTGTCTAATCGTTCTATCCAGTAAATTTTATATCTCTAATACAAATGCCTTTGCAGATCACAAATCATGGTTAGATACCACACTGTCTTAACAGGTTGGAAAGCCAAGGAAAGCTACAGCATTGATGTGTGTGCTCATTCACGACATTTGGCCTCTTGACTCATTTGTCTTTCAGTGAGGAATTGCCCCCAGAGATCCATGCTTCACACAGGCTGAGGTGACTCAGTTCTTAACGGCAAACATGACCTGGATCTACGGCTTAATGACTGCAGCGCATGTTACAGTGTGACGCAGGAGTCGTGTAAGGCAACACTATGAAACGACACCTCATGATACAGGCATTTAAACTCTCATAAAGATGCTGACTCTTTTCAGACAGCAGTTACAGTCCTTCTTTGTGGATTTCACCATGAAATAATGAATATTCTGACAACACTGGCCCTTACCATTGATCAAAGGCTGCTTAATTTTGCATTAATTACTGCTGCGCTAAAGTAATGGCCCATCACTCTCCTCATAAAGCCGTACACAGTGGGGCTAAAGAAGCCATCCTTCAGGCGCAGCCGTGATTATGTAAAAAACACTGTTAATCATCGGGCCCCCTCTTCCTCTCCATTTTGTTTTCTTTGCCCTGGTTGCTCAATGTTTACCAGCAGTATGATGTTTTATTTATTAGTTTTGTTATAAAGTTCTGTTTCACATCAATCTGGTCGCTCATGCATGTGAGTGCAGAAATTAGCATCTCATTACTTGCAATAATTAGACCAATGAAGGCCTGATGCTGAGTGTGTGAGCCATGTATAGAAAAATGGTAAATATAATTATATAATCATTTAAAGGGGACCTATCGTGCCCATTTAAGGGGCTCTCTATTTGTTCTTTAGACTCGATTATGATGATGAACGGTATTTATAGTCTCATGCTGAGGAAAGACTGTCCCACTTGGCTGAATATGATTAGTAAATATAAATCCTAATAGTCTATATTGTATCATGTGTATAATCCATCATCATGTAAAGAATGTAAAGCAAAAGAGATCAACTTTGAGGGCAGTACTGACACAGTCACACTGGATTCATTGGTAGATTCTCAGATTATCCTCTTCTATGACAGCATTTACTGAAGTTTATGTCAATTATATCACTTCCCTATTTGTTTACTAGTAGTTTACATTTTGCAGTTTATAAACATGATTAACTTTTGTCATTAAGCTCCTGCAGAGTTTGCATTTAAAAAAAACCAAAAACATTGACCTGAAGTGGCTTTGATGGCATTCAAACTTTATAAGTTGTTGCGTCGCCTCCATTAAGCCATGAACATCTCCCATCATCTCAGGCTAAACCTGACGGATGAGGATGAAATGAAGTGTGTCAAATGCAGTTACAGTCGTCTCATTCAAAATGCATTTCCCCCTGAAAGGATTTATTTCAGTCATATATCACATCTCACTCCTCAGCTTTTCATTTTCCCTGTGTAAGATAATGTGCCACTGTCATTGGCAGCCCAGCTCTAAAATGAATGACCACGCTGTGCTGGCATTCCTCTTCAATTTGATTGGAAACAACATTAGAGCACTTCTTTTCTCAGTCATTGCACTTTGCCCAGAATATAGTGACACTAACACACAACTATTAAACCAATGTATCTAAGGAAGTTGTCTTTTTTAACAATCTGCCACTTCTGCTCCGCATCAGACAGAAATCAAAGATCTCATGGATGCTTAAAATAAACCTCAACCGTGGCATTCATTAGCATATTGGGCTTTGCAAGCGAACTTTTCATTTACAAGAGTCATTTGTTATATTTACATCTGCACAGAGCTCTGCAATACAAGGTTTCAATCGTCCAATTATCGAAATAGAAATGCAAATTCTGATGGAGGACCTGACATTGCTCTCTCGCTGTTCTCTATATGATTATCACCGTCAGCTGAGGTGGATGCTTCCAATATCCAGTGTCCTCTGGAGGGGCGAGGTTGGTCATATTGCTGTGTGAGAATCTCACATCATTCAAAAAAATAGGTGGACTTTTAAAGGTCACTTTGTGCATATTACCTTTTCAAAAGCTCTGATTCAGCCCGTATTATTCTGCTCTTGTGTGTGAGTACGTTCTTCACAATGGAAATCCTTCCTTACTCCCATAAGAAACAAACTTTTTCATCTCATGAGGATGCATGAATACTGCATGGCTACACTACACACTGCGCACACACACGCTGCCAAATCCCAGCGGCTTCTTCAGAATACAGCGAAAGCATGGTCAGCAGTGGGACCTGCCATGGTCAGTGGTGGAATGATAAATACTCATCCATTGAAAATGTCAATTATCAACAGACCCAGCAGCAGCGCATGTTGTTCCTCCTGGCGTGATAAAGATCTAACATTCATAAGACATGCTTATCTATGGGAAGACCGCCAGCGATTGATTTTCAAGAGAAACACGAGAGAAAGGGAACAATGAATTATTTAAGCAAAAACATATTTCACCAAAGAGAAATGAAATGAAGTACAACAAAGAAAAAACATAGCCGTATGACTAGATTATAGTAGCCCTATTATACAAGAGTTTAGAGCCTGCCGGGCATCTAATGTTTCTCATCCATCAGCTGCTGCTCCTGTACCTCCCCCAGCTCGTAGCGTAACCCAAAGAACATTAATAGATACTTAGAAACATTAAATGAGACCCTGGGTCACTGCCTCGTGTGCCGGCGACAGGGACACGGGGGAGGATTTTGTATGATGGCGCTACAGCTGTGGTGTAATGGCGCGGTGCCTTTATTCCATAGTTTCGGGAGAGCCCTGCATTTGAAGGGATGGAACTACGTTGCAAAAGACGATGAAGATTGGCGGCCACTACAAAGTCAACTTTGAATGAATGTTTACTTGTTTGCCTTCTTTATTTCTGCAGATACAATTCAATTTGTTTTTGTGCCATGGGTGGATACAGTCGATGTGGCAACTGTCACTACACTGCCATTTGAGGACCAATTGTGAGCCTCTCATGACGAGGCGCCCCAGGAAGTGTTTTGCAAACCCTGGATCATAATGATGAAAGTGAAATGTTTGTCGACTGGAATCAATAACATCAGGGTGCCTGGAAATTGCTATTAAAGATCCCCATCGATTGGGCAGCAGTAGCTCAGTGACTGAGCGACTGGTCTCGCAACAATGGGGGGACGCTTCCTGGGTCAGTCGTTATCTTCTGAGGGATTATCTTGGTTGAAATGTAATCAAGTCACAGCTGTGTTTGTCTTTGTGTTGAGGCGGCCCCGGGTAAACTCTAATCTACTGCACTGTAGTCAAGATCGAATGGGGGTAATTGTGTTATCACAACAACAGTTACATCAGTATATAAAAAGGCTGTATAAAATAAGTCTCAGGAGATTCGTGCATCTGTGTTTTTGGTAATCGATAGCCTAGAGAAGTGTAAGATTAAAGGAGCAATGTGTTGGATTTCGATCAATATTTATCACTGCTGTGTATTGAAATAGAATTACAAAACATTTTTACAAATATATATATATATATATAAAACCACCCAAATGTACTTTTTACTCAACCATAGAATTAGCCATTTCATATATATTTACACAAGGAGCAAGTCCACCCAATGGGGGCCGCCATGTTTTTAGAATAGCCCAGAGTGGACGCACTAAACATCTTTTGAGCTTTAATGACAACTGAGGGCGACCATGGCTTCTCCTGCATGCTCGGGTGGGAAGGGTGAGGTGATGAATACCTGATGCAACTTTACCTCTGGATGTGACCAAAT
>JAFBJT010094089.1:0-67598 GCA_016785325.1 Chascanopsetta lugubris
GAACTCCAAGGTCTTTCAGGGTCAAGACTTCCTTCATTCACTGAAGAGGAGAAGATCTTCATCAGGGGAACTGCTGACATGTTCTGTGTCAACCACTACACCACCAAGATAGTGAGCCACGTCACAGCTCCACTTAACCCAAAGTCCTACGACTCTGACAAAGATCTGTTAGAGTCTGAGGAGGCGAAGTCTCCTGCCACAGCAATCAGAGAGCAGAGAGCAGTGGCCTGGGGCCTTAGGAGACTTCTGAACTGGATCAAAGAGGAGTATGGAGATCCAGAGATTTACATCACTGAGAACGGAGTTGCTACAAAGCCAAATACCACAGTGGACGACATCGCTCGAGTCTTCTTTTATAAGACCTACATTGACGAGGCCCTCAAAGGTAAAGTGTCATCAAAAAAGACAAACATGAATCATTATCAGGACTGAAGACCGTCACATCATCTGTTTGTGCTCGTGTGTATCTTGATAACAGCTTATGACCTGGATGGAGTGAAAGTGAGAGGATACATGGCAACATCTCTCATGGATTCCTTCGAGTGGCTTTACGAGTACACGGTAGGACTTGGATTACATCATGTGGACTTCACCAATCCCAACAGACCCAGGACGCCCAAGTTCTCCGCTCACTTCTACCATCAAGTCATGAAAGACAACGGCTTCCCCACACCAGAGGATGAGAAGATGCTTTACGGACATTTCCGTAAAGATTTCATCTGGAGCACAGCGACAGCATCATACCAGGTTTAAACACGTCCTCCTCATTAGTATTAGTATTAGTATATCATCCTTGTTCTCTTGTTGTTCTCATTTCTCTCTATTCTCCATCCACTCTTCTCAGATTGAAGGAGGCTGGAGATCCGATGGAAAAGGTCTGAGCATCTGGGACAAGTTTGCTCACACTCCTTTGAAAGTGTTCAATGATGACAACGGGGATGTGGCCTGTGACAGTTACAACAAAGTGGAGGAGGACGTTGCCATGCTGAAGAAACTTAGAGTGACTCATTATCGTTTCTCCATATCCTGGTCCAGAGTTCTGCCTGATGGTACCACCACGCACATCAACAAGGCTGGTCTGGACTACTACCACAGACTGGTGGATGCTCTGCTGGCTGTCGACATCCAACCTCATGTAGGTGTCATCCTCGCCCACACATCAGGGACATGTTGGCAGATGGTTTAAATATCTCTGATGTTCTGTCTCCTCAGATCACTCTCTTCCACTGGGACCTTCCACAAGCGCTGCAGGACGTCGGGGGCTGGGAGAACGAAACCATCATATTTAGATTCAGAGACTACGCAGACCTCATCTTCAGCCAGCTGGGTCACAAGGTCAAGTTCTGGATCACCATCAATGAGCCCTACAATGTTGCCAACGTGGGTCACGGCTACGGAGTAGCCGCTCCGGGTAACAGATTAGATTCGGATGAATCCAGACTTAGAGTATGTACATAAGAAACATCAGTATAACACTTGCATATATTAAAATGGTCTATATATTTGTCCTCTGTGTCCAGGGATCATTTTCAGACCTGGTACTCTCCCATACATCGTGGGTCACAACCTCTTGAAAGCTCATGCTGAGGCCTGGCACCTCTACAACGACACGTACCGACCCACACAGAGAGGAATCATCTCCATCACCATCAACTCTGACTGGTCCGAGCCTAGAAACCCCTACAAGCAGGAGGACGTGGACGCTGCCAGACGTGTGATACAGGTACTAACCATAGACTGTATATAAAGATGGACGTTGCGTCTCTTACGTCACCCGTTGATTTCTGCAGAGTGCTTCTGAAGCAAAGTGTGGGTGTGTCCCTTGTCGCTATCTTGCCGAATCATAACTCCTCCTACTTCCTGGTTCATCCAAAAATGGGCATGGAGGCGGAACACACACAGAGCCGTGGGTGGGCTTGTGGTAACCCTAACCCTAACTCCCCGCACAGTTGTCATGGTAACACATGTGACTGATTGAGACCAACACTGAAGTTTGAACCAGACTTTATACATGTTTCATTCACCTCTGAATGTTGATCATTTTAAAATGGGAGTCTATGAGGATTTGTTCACTTTTGGAGTCAGCTCCGAGTGGTTACCCTGTGAACTGCAAGATTTTTCACTTCCTATTGTGCTTCATCCGTCTGCACCGGAGGTGGACCCTCGGTACTAACACATCAGGATGGCGGATTTTGTATCATATGTGTTGGTCTCCGATTACAGCTGTTTGTGTTTACAGTTCTATATCGGCTGGTTTGCTCATCCTGTGTTTAATGGAGACTACAGCCACATGATGAAGAGCATCATCCGAGAGCGGAGCTCAGCTGCTGGTCTGACAAAGTCACGGTACAAAGAGTGAACGTGTGAATCCATGGAACAATGAGAGAAAAGAAGGAAAAGTTCATTCCATCTCTGTGAAAATGACTCTGCAGGCTACCTGAGTTCACTCCCGAAGAGGTCAAGAGGATTAAAGGCACATACGATTATTTTGGTTTCAACCATTACACCACTGTCCTGGCCTCCCCCGTGGATTATGGAGGTCTTCAGCACTATGACGCTGACAGGTCAGCAAATACAATACATTCATTCAAATGCGATAAAGAAGTAATAATCACTGACGAATAAGTACTCACAGTTACAGTTACTCTTACACACTGCACCTTTAAATAATAACAATAATAATAATAATAATAATAATTATTATTATTATTATTAAAAATAGGGGTGCAGGGACCACAGGTGATCGCTCCTGGCTGGACTCGGGCTCCTCCTGGCTGAAGGTGACTCCATTTGGGTTCAGGAGGATCTTGAACTTCATTAAGGAGGAGTATGGAAACCCGCCCATCATCATCACTGAGAACGGGGTCTCAGAGCGAGGCCCCGCCCACCTCAATGACGTCCACAGGAGTCACTACTATGTCAACTACATCAACCAGGTGCTGAAAGGTATGGAACTAGAACATAGTGAGGCTTGCTTACATCAGAGTGTGAACAGCTGACGACCTCCACCTTCTCTCTCAGCGTACCTGCTGGACGGAGTGGACATCCGTGGTTACACCGCCTGGTCGCTGATGGACAACCTGGAATGGGCAACTGGCTTTTCAGAGAGGTTTGGTTTGTTCTACGTCAACCGATCGGACCCCGAACTTCCTCGAGTGGCCAAGTCGTCCGTGGACACCTACTCCACCATCATCCACTGCAACGGGTTCCCTGACCCAGCCTCAGGGCCACACCCGTGTCTGAACCCCACACCTGAAGGTAAACTGGGTCACTTTGATTCATGAGCAAAGGTTCAGAAGGTTCCTACGAGAAGAACATAAGGGGTGGGGGTGTGTGTGTGTGTGGGGGGGGGGGGGGGGGGGCCGCGGGGCGGGGGGGGGGGGGGGGGGGGGGGGGGGGGGGGGGGGGGGGGGGGGGGGGGTACAGTGCGCAGGGTTTGTTGGTGTCATGTTAGGTCAGTGGCTGTGAGACTGTCAGTGACCTCTCTCAGTGGGGCGTGGCCTCTCCCCTCAGCAGGATTTAAAGCTGAGTGGCGAGGTGAGCAGCGAGCCATCCGTCTGCCACAATAAGATTTAGATTTAGTGACATCTAGTGGTGAAGCTGTGTGCCGCAGCGGACAGTCCCTCAGATCAACCTTTCCTACCACATTTGGCAGATTCACATTCAAACAGAACATGCTCAGCACACGCCTCTCTCCCTCAGGAACCAGTGCTCCCATCACAGCCGACCCTGTGAGGTTCCTGGGAATGGAGCTGTCGGTCAGGGATGCTGAAACCGGACTCAACACCACCTTTGCCCTGCTGGTCGTTGCCGTGTTCGCAGCGGTTTGTGCAGCGGTTTGTTTCGTCAGGGGGAAAAAAAAATATACAGGAAAAATACATATGAGGAAAATATAAAAGTAGAGAGAAAGATGGGATCACGTGATGCCGTCAGCAAACTGTCTTTAAACGTCTGAGCTGCTTTTACGCATGAGTACTTCAAAGAGAAACCTGACTGAAAATTACATGGTGACACTAATATTTCATTTACTTTGCCTGTTTGATATCTGATGTGTTACTGCTGCTCTCACCAAGTACAAAGTACTTATAGTTATGTGTATATATATATATATATACATATATATATATAAAACTATAAATCTACATGTTTACCGTAATTCTACATTCTGTCAATCCAGGTGTTCCCTGTTATTCATTGTTCATCATAACAATAGTGAAACATGTTTCATGATACATATTTCAGTAAAAATACTGAATCTTTCATGGCAGCTCTTAAATGCAGGAGGTTCACCTACAGTAATTAACAATACTTCACTGAGAAACACGCTACTGTGTAACATACATGAGGTACAGGAATGTGACTTCAAAATACAAAAGTAATTATAGGTGGTGATTGTTGAGTATATTTGTGCTGTTGCTCTGCAGTCAGGAGTTGCAACACAACTCGTTATTCACCAACATTCCACAAGGGGGCACTGCAGGCTTACATCAGTTTGAGAGTAGCTGAAGCGATTCAAACTTCTTCCATGAACAGGTAACCTCAAATATGGATCATTTGATCAGCTCCCTTACAATCATGAGTAACTTAGTGTACATATAAATTCTAAATCAAACTGAATTAAATATGTAGGTTGTCAGAGAGTTGGCTGCAGTTTAAACTATCTAAATATACAATGTTTGAATATTCCTGTCAATCAATAATAGAGAAGAGAGTCTATGGTGGACTTCAGCTGTCATTCGAACGCTAAAGGTTTTACTACCTCTGTGTAGAGGACCTGCTCCTGATGTAAATCTAAAGAGGAGAATGAAAACATCAATTGAAACATTCAGAACATTAAACAGAAGTAAGCATCAATACAAAAGTATTTTAAGCTCCGGTGTTCCTCATGAACAATGAGGAATACAGGTCAAAAAATACTTTGACTCCAGTCTGAAACACGGGACCTTTAAGGGAATGTTAGTAAAATTACTATAAACACATATTTGTATTAATTTGCTTTAAATAAGAACTTTATACTGGGAAACTAAATAATATCCGATACAAAACAATACAACCACCAATGGAAAACTCGTATGTGATGAAAAAGATTTATTTAAAATACCTAACCACAAATTACTATCAATACAAAAGGTATAAAAAGTACAAAAAGCATAGTTGCTCAAAAATAAGTTGAGATGACAACATTTGAATGGGCACTCATGGCACTGTGGGTATGAATCAGAGTACAAAAGATAGCATCATGGTGGAGCATATTCAAGCCATTGAATTCACATTGAAATGATTACATCCTTTACTGTTTTACCCTCACTGTCATAACGGAGCCAGACATCAGCACTTTCAGACACCACAGCATCATCCCTCATCAAATTACTGAAATTTGGGTCTGCACTGGAGAAGGAAGCACTTGTTGGTCAAAGATGATGTTGACACAGCTGGTAAAGTAAAATGGAAGGGATTGAATTTGGAAATAAAAGAGAAACTCATCCATGGCCTGATGAATACTGTGTGTGTGGACATCACTTCTCTGACGGAACACAACAAATCATAGTATGCCAAAGTGACACGAGCCTATCTTATTTTCGATAGCACAATACTCTAAACTAGTACAAAAATAAAGAACGATATCAAATACAAACTTCAAAACAATATCAAGAGTTACATGGTTTTCAAGCATTACCCAGGTTTGTTTATTCCTTTGGACGAAGGCCCCAAGTGTGTTCCAATTACAGGCTCCAGACTTTGGGAATGTTGAGCGGTGCAGTACCATCCACGTGGAAGAGCCACGACGACGACAACAGAGACGACATGTAAAGAAACATCTCCACATCTTCACGGGCACCACAAACATCCAGTACCTTTCTTTCTGACCCAGTGGAGCCATGAACATCGAACCCTCACTCACTCCATTCAGATCCACATTAACATCACTTCACACTGGCTTGGCCTTTAGAAATGCCATCATATGGAGTTCCAGTTTTGGTATAAGGCAAACATGAGATGCTCTCACTGAACTTCCTACACAAAAGGACTTACATCTAAGAAGTCTGAGAATAAAAAAAACAAAGAATAAAGAGGAATAGCTGCCCTGAGGGAGAAGTGAACCTTAACCATTCTTGTTGCACGGTAGTTTGTAAGCACTTTGGATCTTCAGACAGCTGCTGTCTCAAGTATTGCTGGTTTCAGACCACCGTTCCTCCTCCTCCTTCCTCCTCTCAGAGTGTGGCCTCCACTCAGCCTCCAACACTGCATGGCTTGAGCTGACTTCATCCACCTCAAGCAAGTTCTCCACCTCACTCACACACACACTCACACACACACACACACACACACACACACACACACAGTTTCATTCCCTTATGTGCCCTCGCTGCTCCGCGTGTGAAGTGTTCAGCCTAAGCACGGAGACCTGAGGAGACAGACAGTGGAGTCACTTTGTGACATGTGACATATTAGAGAAGGCGGAGCCCTCACCTTTCTCACACGTACTGCTCTGCTTCTCCTGGGCGAAGTTCAGTCGGTTCTGCTCGACGGCGGTGCCGTTGGACTCGGGGCTGCTGCTGCGCGACGGGCTGTTCTCCTCGTTCTGATAGGCCATGTCCAGGTGCTGCTGCGCCAGCTTGAGGTGTCTGCGGAGGCGCTCCAACTCCCGGGACGACGCCTCGTCCCCGAACGACTCGCGGCCCGAGTCGCCCAGGTTGTCCCTGAAGCCCATTTTCCCTGTTGGGTCTTTCTTCAGAGCCGTGTGGTATCCCGGCGGCGCCGAGGGCTGGCGGCAGATGGAGGACCGCTGACTGTTCAGCGCTGGGTGACGGGGTGTTGGGGGGCGAGAGCGCGGCCCACAAAAACAGTCACGGACACCACTGATGCCGAGGTGGAGGATCTCAAGCATGGTGAAGAGCAGGCACAAGGCGCTGACGGCGTACATGATGAGCAGGAAGATGGTTTTCTCTGTGGGACGCGAGACGAAGCAGTCGACTGTGTGCGGGCAGGGAGAGCGCGCGCAAACGTAGGACGGCGCCACCTCCAGGCCGTAAAGAATGTACTGTCCAAACAGGAAGGAGACCTCGAATATGGCACGGGACAGCAGCTGAAAGACGTAGACCTTCATCAGACCGTCTCTTTTGATGCGGCGGCGCCCGTCATGCTTCTTGCTTGGCTTCTCCACGACATCCTTCTCCTTCTCGGGCTCGATCTCCTCCAGGATCATGGGGTCTTCTTCCCCGTTGTCCTCGGCTTCCTCGTAGTCGCGGTTGGCGCCGCGGCTCACGATGGGCATTCTTTTCCTGCTCCGGGGCCGATAGTCGTCGTCCTCCATGCGGGCGATCTTGTGCATAGCGAAGCCGAGGTACATGATGGTGGGCGTGGTGATCATGATCACCTGAAACACCCAGAAGCGGATGTGCGACAGCGGTGCGAACGCATCGTAGCACACGTTCTCACAACCAGGCTGCTGTGTGTTACATACAAACTTACTCTGTTCATCGTAGTAAATGGACTCGCCGCCCACCGCCGTCAGCACGATGCGGAACACGATGAGCAGCGTGAGCCAGATCTTTCCAACGAAGGTGGAGTGATTTGAAATTTCATCCAGCAGACGTGTGAGGAAGCTCCAGCTCATTTTGCCTGAGGGACAGGAGGGAACCTCTCAGACCTGTGGACACAGATGGGTCCACGTCATTACTGCGGCAGAGACCAGACCATGAAAACACATGTATGATAATCATAACCGTGTTCATTCAGAGGCCCTGAGTGGACAAACCGGACACCGTGTGCACTTTAAAGATAACTGAAGGTTTCCAGGGGATCGCACACACTGGGAGGGGGAGAAGAGTGCTAATCAGCTACAACATGTGACTGTGGATCACTAAAGTATTCATTTGTCAACATTGTAGTGACAATTTGTTGGAACTATAAATAAATTGATGAAATCCACTGAATTGTACTGTATTGTACACAGGAGGAAAGAAATCCAAGATCCAGGCAAAATAATAATTTTGTCCCTTACTTGTTCTTTCGTTCCAACAACGTACAACGGCAATTTCTCATTCTCTCTCTCTCACCCTGGTAAAAACCCATTTGCCTCCCTGTTCTACATATGCCTGCTCACCTATATAGACTGGCTTAATGTGCCCCAGGTGGCCCCGTGCAATTATGGCAAAATGATAAATAACACTAACAGAAATAATACTATTGACTTAATAAGCAAGAATAGAACAGAAAATACATCAATATGTTTAAATTCTAAATATTTTCAAATGTAGAAGAGCTCCAACAAAAATCATTACACAACAAGGGCTAAACAGAGTGCTGTGGTGGAGGGAGGAGTGGACTGTAGTTTGTTAATCCTCACTTTGGCCTGAGGATTAATCGTGATGAAAAAACATTGAGATAAACTAATATTATGACATGACAATGAGATGGTTGGGGGCAGCTGGGCTGAGTTTAGGACAGTTGGATCTTTGGAGAGGCACTCGAATTGGTGTCTGACCTATTGCACTGAAGAGCCACAAGAAGGAGCAGTTGTGTTACTGATGTTTGGGGATGTCTCGGCTCTAAGTGTGTCCTGTAAAGAGGGAACAGTCAGATCCTACAGATGAAGACAGTAGATGCTAATCAGCATCACCACGACTGTTCTGATCTGCAGTCTGTGGAATAAGGACGTGATTCTGAACGGAGCAGCAGCTTGTGCTCCAAGTAATCATCTTCACGAGGGATGTCCCTCTATTCTTATTGAAACAGCGACCCATCAAATAATGCACCCTCCAGAGTGTACCAATTTTAGGCATACATTTGCCCAAAAATCATGCAAGTGAGCCTGGAAATGTTTCATAGGGCGCGCCCTGTGGACCCGTCGGGGCTTGTGTTCATGCGCCGAGAAAAGGATATAATAATTACTCAAAACATTTCCACATCAACTTAGTTATCCGTGTAAAACGTGCTTTGAGGGGAAAATGTTCGTACTTTCTCACGACAGCTGTGGAGGCGATATGAGACTTTGTGTATCCACCGCAAACTGTCTGTGATTACTGAGGACAATAAAAACAGAAAGAAAATAATTGACCTCCGATCACATCACCCCTCTGAACACTTCATATGTCACTGCGATGAGTCCATGAGGCGCACACATCCACCCGACGTGTGGAATAAAAACAGTGGACCCGGAGAATTCAAGAAAAATATCAAAATATATGTTTACTCGTGGACACAGTCCTGTTTCATCAGGATGAGAGGACTGTGGACTTGAACAGTGATCGTTCCGCGGAGTTCTCTGTGGAGATGCTGCAGCCACTTGTTGAGGCTTTAAATAATTCAATAAAAAATAAGAGTCAAACTTTTGAGAAATGTATACTTACATAGAATGACCACAAAATAACACATACATGATCTCAGAGTGGTGACTAAATACCCTATGAGTTGCTCCATCTGTCCCCGGGCTCTCACACACACACACCCGTGGGTTGACTCAGCATCTCCCCACATCATCCTCTATTTTAACCAAACAACCATCTACTGTTTATCCCTGTGAATTCCCTCTATGTATCAAAGTGCTCCATCTGTGCGTAATGGATCAGTGGAGGTGCCACCGACAGATGAACAGATCGTAGTATCTGATCAGTAAACTCAGTACCAGTATTAAAGTCATGTACTTTATATATTGATCAGGCTGTATATATATATATATATATATATATATATATATATATATAATGTCAGTGACACTCCCTGTGATCGCCCACACGTCCCGTAACATTGACTTTGATGTCTGTTCATATGGATGTTATTTTGCCGAGTCATGGTGCGCTCCTGTGATCTGTGTGTGGGACAGATCTCACATTCTATATTCTAAGTTTCCTGTCTTCAGCCTGCGGGATTCAAACCTCCACCTCTCTCTGTGACCTTCTCATTCAGTACCATCATCTCCTTCAGCCGGTGTCGGGACGTGTGTCGCTGTCATTTACAGGGAGGAGCAGGGTGTGGCGACGTCCCGACACTTTCAAGTGTGCGTGGAACTGTGCATTAAACTGGGCGTACGAACGTAATCGCGGTGAAAGTTGTGCGTCTGCGAGGATTTTCGACGTCCGCTCCGCATTTTGTTCATACGGGCCCCAGGTTTCTGGAACGATCCCAAACTGAGGGTCCAGATGTGCTGTGATGATCCAGATGTGTGGAGGTGAAACTACAGCCCTGTAACATCTGTGTCAATACACTCTGGATATTCAACCCCCACATTATGAAACCTAGTTTCATAGGGCGTGAGCGAGTCTGATGTTAAAACACTGAGCAAGCTGTAGAACGTCCCTGTACAGAGGTTTGATGGTGCAAAGCTCAGATGCTTGCAGGACCTTCATCAGCCGCTGTGACCTGGTCAACTGGTGTTTTGACTTGTTAAAAAAGGTGGAGTGCGTAAGATTTTGGTCATTGTTGTCACTTCTTAAAAATATTACGAAACAGTTAACTACTGACATTTCCATGAATTTGTAATCACCTAAATGTTTTGAAATTTTTTTTTTTTTTTGCATTACCCTTAATTGAGCCCATTATTCCCCAGAGAGGTTCACTAAACATCTTTTGAAGTCTACCATAGGTTCTCCTGCGTGTTCAGAAGGGTATGAGTGAGGTGATGGATACAACAGGCAACGTCACCTCTAGATACCACTAAATATTACACACTGCACCCTTAATCAGACACTCCCTCTAGGACAGGTCCACGTGTAAGTGTCTGGTCTATTCAGTTGCACAATGCAACTTCATTAATCGATGTCAGTGAATGTTACACACATTTAATGGGGACCTATTGTGGTTGTCCTCACTTCTGGAGTGAAACACCGTTATGGTGTAAAAGTATCACTAATAAGATGGGCGAATCCATATAAAATGACCTAAACGCACGTTTGAGTAGTTTTACAAAAACGGTGGCATCTCCAGCAGAAGTCAAGGGCTCGCTACACAGATACGCAGATACAGATACGTTAATGACATCATTAAATTTAGTGGGTGTGTGTGTCTGCACTAGAGGATGTCAATCAAACAGCAGCACTCTTCAACCTAACTATGTGCCTCGAAAGGGCACGTGATCTCGCAATGCATTGTGGGCCATCGGCGCCATTCTTGTAGTATGTTGTCATCGCTGAGTTAGACACAGTGCTGCTGAGAAAGAGGCACAAACACAGGGATAAATGGACCATACAAAACATAAACGCGATGGACCGAACCGAGACAAGCTGGACCCTGTTCCGAAGGCTCGGTATCTCCCAAAAAAATGAGTCAAATCTGTGGAATTGATCCATACGAGCACGCAGACTGGACAAGATATTTAAATGACCTGAGCTCGTTCTCTATATCGTCAATGGAGTTATTATAGGGGCTCATGGACTAACGGACTTTGGGTTGGTGCAAGACCTCCGAATTTTGCGTGTTAAAGAGAAGACCGTTGTCATTCCCGAGGTAAACAACACACTTTTCCCTCACTGTGTCCCACGGTGCAGCTCGTTTGCTTGCTTTTGACTAACATATGTTTAACAAAGTATATTTCAAGCCTGGAATCCACTCTGAGAACGCCACTCAAACCGCGTCGGATAAACATGTTTGCTGTCTGGAGTGCGCGGCTCCGGTAAAGACAGAAACAAATACACAGGTTCGGACTTCTCGGTTCAATACCTCCGCAACGAAAGGTTGTTAAGTACAGCTGATGGCTCTTTAGACTCCCCGTAACGCAGCGGACAAGCTCCAACCGTAGTTTTGATCCAATAACCAGTTTCCCCGTTTTCTGGAAACAACACTGTTCCTAATGCATCCGTTAGCCTCATGGTTAGCTCAGGCTAACATGTCATAGCACAGTGGGACTTTGAACCAAGTGATCTAATATCTCAATCTGTAATCATTTCAGTGTGACTGCACGCTTCAAAGGCCATTCCGTCTCCAACACATATGGACGTACTCTTATGTTCACGTTTTGAACTCGGTTACTTATCCTTGCATTGTTTAGCAGTGCAGGCTGCCGGGTCAGAGCTGCTTGTGAGTGTGAAATGTGCTTGCTTAGAAGGCGGGACTAGCCTACATTTTCAGCCAATTCACGATCGCCTACCGATCATCCAGTCAGGAGATAGTGAAAAGGGCCCGTTTAAATATATGAAAGCATTTCTGAGACTATAAATATCCATTATCATCATAATAGAGGCTAAAGAACAAATAGAGTCCCTTAAATGGGCACAATAGGTGCCCTTTAACAGTTAAGCACATTAAGTTCAAATCTACAAGTCAGCCTCATAGTCATATTATCAATTCCATCTGATTGTGGGTTGTGTCTAAATCATTGGAGATCTTTATACACTGAACAACAACATATAAACAAATATAAATATAAACCCACAATTCGATGGGCTTGATAATATGACTATTATGCTCACTTGTACATTTGAACTTAATGTTCTTAACTGTTAAAGGTATGGTGAGTAACATTCAGTGACATCGAATAGACCCAGACACTTACACATGAACCTGTCCTAGAGGGAGTGTCTTCGATTAAGGGTGCAGTGTGTAATATTTAGTGACATCTGCAGGTGACGTTGCCCGTTACATTTATATTTTTGTTCAGTGTAGTTGGAAAAGTGACAATCGTACATGTAAATCAACTTCATAGAATCACAGAGTCTCTCCCAGAGAAGATACCCGTACAGGTGAGTCTTAAGTGTGTATACGTGTACAGTTCAACATGTACAGTATGTCTAGTGTTAAAGTTTAGGGGACACCATCACTATCAATGAACCACTTCAGTTCCCATCACAGATCCTCCACACAAACGGGTGAATCACTGACTTCAGTCAAACACGACGCCCCACAGCAGCTGCTTTATCACAATCTTTGATGAAATCGTGGATTCGTATTGTTCACACAGACACAGACGATCAGAGAGAGGGGGCATGAGATTGTATATCAGGCTCCATTATTCAGCTTATCTACTGTCTGTCTACCAGGAATGTGAGAATGTAGTGAAACTGGTTTGCGCACATTATATTCCTTCTCACCACAGCCTTTATATTTCCATGTGTGGTTTGAGCACAGCTGCCTTCGTGCAGCTATGTGCTTCCTGCCAACGGTTACACCACAACATATTTCATATAAGACATCTTTATTGCCAGGTTTCTACATTAAGCTCGCCGAGTAAACACTCCACTTAGTGTGGGCAAATTATCTTCAGCTGAAACTTCACAAAGAGCAACATTATCTTCTAAAAATAACTTCACACCACTGATACAGATGATCACTCTTCTCCTAAACATCAACTACATTGATTTTCTGTCAGGTTGCAAAGAGCTGCAGTTAACGGAATACGGCTGACGTCAATAATTATATGTTAGGACTCACCCTAAATGAAATTATTCGAAGGGGCCATGTTGGAGAACAATAGCATGATACATGAAAACGAGAGCAGGAGCTCTTCAACATTCAAGTGGAGCAAACATGTTGATGGTTCTTCTGACATGTGACTGACAGAAAACTGACTCTTTAGTAGCAAAAACTTTGTGGACTTTCTATACCCAATACTCTATAAACTCAGCCTCTAAATACTTAATAAGCTCTGCCTCCAAATACTTAATAAGCTCAGCCTCCAAGATCATTGAATGTTCTGTAACTACACCTGAACTCAATCAGAATCCAGTTTGAGGAAATGTTTGACTTACTTTTGTAAGATGCGTTTCCAAAGTTGGTCTGAAAACAAAATGAGGGGCATGTCCACGTCCATAAGGAAACCACTGTCTTTTATGCATGTGTTTGTCAAAGTCTCTAAAACATCTTGCTGCAGCTCCAACGAGACTGAATCCCATGATGAACAGTTACAAACTAATTCTGTACTTCTGGAAAACGGGTTTCCATCAATTATGAACTAACAAACATTCTTTTGAATATGAGCTGCCACGTCTTTGGACAATTAAAGAAGAAAACAGCAGCAAAGAATTAACACAAAACACGTTAAGCTCACTCAGATTTCAACTTATGCAACATGCTGCTTAAATAAGCACCAGGCTTTGTGTGCATGTGTGCCATGTTTGGTCTTGGTTTAGCCAGAGAACCACACCTGACGACAAAGGATTTAAGGCTTTCAAAATGAGTTAAAGGTTTTAGATTTTCAGCACCACCTCCACATGAGGAATGAAATGCAGGAGGTTCTCAGAAGGGATCGACCGATATGGATTTTTCAGGGCCGACACCCATAAGTTGTCAAGGAAGCCAATAAACCGATATTTGGAGCCGATATTCATTTGCAGTAAGTAAGTGAAAAAATTGGCATCATGATTAGAGTAATGTCTTGTCTGCCCCTTTTAACTGCACAATGCATGTTGGGGTGTTTTTGTTCAGTGCGTGGTGACGTCACCAGGTTTCTTTCTCCGTCTTCTTCCGGAAATATGAAACGGGAAAGCTAACGAAAGCTAGCGGACACTAAATGTTCGTTAAAGGACTATACCGATATGCGTCAAAATGCCATAATCGGCGCTGATAATTGGTCCGGCCGATAATTGGTCGATCCCTAGTTCTCAGCCACTCTGAGCAGATAAATCAAGATTAGCACAATAGGAAGTTAAAAGAAACTTAAAGTTTGCAGGGTAACCACTGAGGGTTGACTCCAAAAGCAAAACAAACCCCCATGTTAAAAGGATCATCTTCAGAGGTCAGTGAAACATGTTTAAAATCTGGTACAAACTTTAATTTTGGTTTCAATCAGTCACATGTGTTACCATGACAACTGTGGGGGGGGGGTTCTAACTTGCTCAGGAGTTCTGCAGTACTGCCCAAACGTTGCTGGATCAATGAGAAGAACAGTGTTTCTTAGATCACTTGGTGGAAACAAAGTTCCTCTCGGAACTGTAGAATTAAAACCGGATAAACAAAAAATATGTCAAGCCGCCAAAAATGAAATCTGCCATAGGCAATGAATGCACAGAGACTGAAAACATTTTGTCTTTTAATGGTATAAACCAGAAATGTTTATTTATGAGTGCGACCCTTAGAGTATTAAACTTAATTTAATGAGATCAACATGTGCTCAGTGTTAACAAATTGATACTCATCATCCACAAAATGAGACAACAAAAAAACTGTAGAAATCCCCATTCTGACTCGTGTCCTCTCCACTAAACTGTTCCTGTGAATCAGCAGCAGCTCAAACAAACCCACAGAATGCTGCTGCAGGCAAGCAACAGCAACACAGGGAGGCTTTTTTTTAGCCCTCATACATCTGGGAGGTTATCCCTCATATATCCCACAACCCCCAGGGGGCTGAGAGGCCCCAGTGTGCACGTGGAGGGGCGCGAAAAATGAAGAAATGATGCAGCACGAGGTTTCACACATGACAGTGAAACCAGGAAAATAAAACTATATCCAATTCATACAGCAACCATCCACAACACATTGTTGACGCTGTTTTTCTCCTGGAACAGGTACTAAATCTGAACACATGAAAAACGTGAATAATATGCAAACATTTCTATTAAACTCTAGAATAGGATGTGTTTTCTTAATGATACCCTAAAATAATAATACCCCAAGTCTAATACCAAGACAGACACACGCTTGAAACCTATATCATTTTGTTAAGTGTTTAAATGGTCCATGTGTGGGATTTACTGTTGCATATTGCGGCTGAATGCCCTGGTGTCACCCTTCCTTTGAAAGAGAACAACACATAGCAGCCTTCAGATATCATTAAAACACATTTGTTTGTGCAGAGTGAAGTATAACCACATAGTCATGAATGTATATAGATCAACAATCTAGATATTGGCCAGTAATTTGTTGACTGAGTAACACGTTCTTTGAAATAAGGGACCAGAATACATGTCTTTAAATTACGTGGCTTGAAACCATGCATGTACTTTATGTCTTTTGGTGTAATTAATGAATCAATCGTGAAAAAAAGACTGGTTCGTCAACTATTACAAATGCTAACAGTTGCAGCTTTGGTACAAACATGGCCGCCTCTGTAATGTGGACCAGCTCCCCGTGTAATTCCAAAAGGCTCATCCTGGGATCGTGACAACAACGATCGATATTTGATGCTGCCTCTGGTTTTCTGTGGTGAGAGGGTTTATGAAGTGAAATGTGCAAACTGTGGAGTTTAGCAACTCATCCATCGAGTCATGTTCCCTCCACATCAAAAGCACATCTCTTCACATCAAAGGCACATCTCCATACATCATGTATTCTACACCAGTGATTCTCAACTGGTGAGAATCACCAGTGATTCTCAACTGGTGGGTCGTGGATCTAATTTCTGTGGGTCACGGTCCATATATAGTTATTTTTTTATACTATGCTTTCATTTTTAAACAGATTTTTCATGCATTGGAGCTCATTCATACTCTGTAACTACGTGGCAAGGATGCCCCGTAAACGCAAATTTGCTTTCATGTGCTAATTGAACACTGAAAAACACAAACTATATGAAATATGTTTTTTTTGTGTTTCTATACTGTATTGTTCATGTTCAATCTGCACCATATTTTCATGAAATACATTTAAGAAGTTGAAAATGGTCTTCATCATTAATGGGTGACGGCGGGTCCCGAACACAGACCAGTTGAAAACCACTGCTCTACACATCACCTCAAAGGCACATCCCTTCAGACCACAGACCCCACTTGGACTATTCTCTCCAAAGATACTCTGGATACGTTCCCGTTGGACCTCTTTATGTGGACTTCCAAAAACCTCTTATGAAACCAGTTCTCTGACCATGATCTGGTCCGTGATTCAGACCAGAACGTCCACGCGTTCTCCTGCTCATACTTTATAGAAATGTAAAATCCCTCAGATGTGTCACATGTTGGAGCGGTAACAAATAATAAAAAAAAAAACAATACGTTACCAGAGTAATACTGCATCTACATCGCTCCACTTGGCCGCACATTGATCAGCAAATTATGCTAAACGGCGGTCAAAGTAGCGCCGGCGCGACCGAGACCACGAGTCCTCTCCGTGCTCCGCAGCGCCCCCTGCCGACACCTTGTGTTCGTCCACTCAACTTAACATCCGAACCGAACGGATTTCGAGCAGAGGACCCGTGAGGGCGTCTGAACCTTTCTACCGTGTTGTAGAATGTGATGTGATGTGATGGGAGCGGAGAGGTGTAAAAGTTGTAGCCGTTAGCTAACCGTTAGCTAACCAGCCAAGACGCTGCCGCCGCCGTGTGTTGTTTTGTTTTTTTTTACCTTCAGGCGCGATGCTCGTCTCCTCTGCTGTGGAACTTGAGCTGTTTCCACTCAGGAATCCTATGTGAACACTAACTCCTCCGGCTCCGGTCTCCAGCCCTCCACGGGCAGTTCCACCAGTCTGTCTCCTGAGTGCGGGGCTCCGTTGGCGGCTGCGGGCTGCTGGTTCTGCGGGTGAGGAGCGAGGAGGACAAAGACTCTCCCCAAATCCCCCCTTTTCTTCTCTCCGCCCACTTTTTCAGGCGGACACCCACCGCCCGCCCCCTCCCCCTCTCTGCTGCTCCTCCAGCAGCAGCAGCAGCAGCAGCAGCGGCGGAATTCCTGATGCAATCCTGCTCCTTCCTCCCTCCATGTTGGGTACAAACTTTGTACACTAAGTGTGATATTCTCACACAGCAAATCGCATTATATACATGTGTATACATAAACATGTATGTGTATTTAGGTTTCATTTCATCGGTCTGGTTTGATCGCATTTCGACGTTTTACTCTGTAAACCACTGCAAAGACTCCGGTCATGCAAGAGAACAACAACAAAGAGAGAAGAAGTGACATCTTTGTCTTTAAAGGACCAGTGTGAGGGATTCTGTGACATCCAGTGGTGAAGTTGCACGTTGCAACTGAATGATCATCAACTCACCATTCCAATGTCCACATATCATTAGAACGGAATCAGCGGTTTCTTTGTTCCACACTGAAACACATGGTGGTCCATAATGGCCGCCTCTATCAAGAGGATCCTCTCTAGTGTAAGTAGATGGGCCAGTGTAAGATTTGCTTACACCTAGAGGTGAAGTTGCATGTTATATCAATCGCCTCACCCTCACCCTTCTGAACATGCGGGAGAACCTGCGGTCGACTTCACTTGTCATTAAACCTCAAAAGATGTTGAGTATGTCCACTTTTACTACTGTAACAACATGGTGGCCCCCGTAGAGAAGACCCACTGCTCATGCAAATATACATTAATTAGTATGTAATGGTTTTGTAATGTTTTCTTTGACCGATAGAAGTGACAAACACCGCACACGCTGCACCTTTAACTGTAACGGAAGAAATGACAGAAATGAAATACAGGCAGAAGCAGTGTCCTGAGGAATCCACATCACATGCTCCCTCCCAGATCTCCATAGGTTCCAGTCCCCACAACGGAACCCTCCTCTCCAAAGCAGATCAAGCCCCACTTCTGCGCATGGCTCGTTGTGCCTCGTCCGGATTGTTCTCACATCAGCAACAGCGGTTATTGTTTGATATCTTTCACAAATAGCAGGTCAGTGGAGGAATGCATTGCCCCTCCCCCTTCTCTGGCAGCAGCAGCAAAGCTCCATTGTGAACAACAGGCACGCTTCTTTTCATGGGGGGGTTGGGGGGTAGGGGGGGGGGGAGCAAAGAGGGAGCCCTAGAAAACCACTGCATATCAAAGCTGAGCAGCCAGACCTCATGGCTCCTTTAGCCCTTGGCCCAGGTCCGACACCACTGGTCCATATCCTCCTCATCCAGGTGTGTTTAACATTCACAGCCTGCAGCTGACCAGGGTTTGAATTGACTGATCAACACATTGATACAGGATCATGTGCCATGTGGTGTCTGAACATGCAAGTTGTGTAGAATGAAAGAAGAAAGGTTATTGTCGTCTTAGCAGACTCCAACAATCCTTAAACCACTGCATCTACACAAAATGAAAATCACAGATTACTTTGAAGTACCACATTTCAAACTGGAGTGGGACCAGATTCACAGCACAGTGACAGATGTGACCCCAGATGGAGATCAGGTCACTCCGCCTCAGGAACTTTCATGAGGCCAGTTGGTCCCTGTCCCTCTGATGTTTTTATTGAGATACTTTGGCAATCCATTGGAAAAAAGTGAACATGCAGAAATACACGCCCATATTGTTGTAGAAAACGAATAAAAACAAAACACCCTCTTTCATATGAAAACAATGATTTGAATGTTTCCCTCCACTTGTCTGTTTTTGTTGCCAGGATCATGAAATGATTCCCTGTGAAACATCAATGGACCAAATTCCTGACAACCTCTCTTCACTTTAGTATTGCAGCCAGTTCAGGTGGTCAGCGAACACAGATATGAGCATTGTGACATGTTGCATGACCACGTCATGAGTATGTATCTGATCAAGACACACAATGAAGTGATGCTCTTTGAATACGAACATGAAATTGGAAGAATCAGGTCTGAGTTACATTAGTGGAAAAAATAAAACCTGAGTCACTTCAGCCTGGACACACTCGATGATATGACACTTGAGAAAACCGAATTATTGGGTTAGCCCGACTATGAAAGGATTTTTAAGGTGCATGTCTACACCGTAGTCTGACTCAAATTGGACCGAATCGGGTTTCTCACCGTCGGATTAAGACCCCCAGATTATTTGATTGATAGTCGCATTAATCGTGCATGTACACGTTCCACTGGATTAGAATTGGATTTTGCGTTCTGCACAGGCTCAAGATTTTCCCCCCGGGTTCGTGAACCGGAAGTAGAAGGAGATGATAGTCTGGTCTGTTGTTGTCGGAAATGGCAAACAACACGATGGCGAGGCTACAAAGTTCAACAACAAGCTGTTGGTCTGCGTGACACCCTCCTGTAGGATTCAGCGACGGCATCTTTCCTCCAGAATCACCAGCAAGAGCGCCATTGTACTTAAAAAAAAAAATTTGTGCAATGTCACAGTGTGTTTGCAGTGTCCTCTGTGTTACGTGGGCAAATCTCTGCTGCTGGCAGTTTCTCCTTAGCCATGTTTACATTTACACTGTCAATAAGGCGTGTTGAATTTTGAGTTATGGCTTATGTGTGAAACCCTCCCTAAGTTGTGATGACCTGTGATATTATGATCTAATTTCACTCGCCGGCTGCCGTGCATGTTATCACTGCAGAGCGCTACGTTCGTCACGTGTGAGCTCCATTGTTGCGTTTCGTGGGTGAGTTGCTATTAATGAATGTTTGTATCTTATTTCAGAACCACACACACGCGTATGTGCTCATGTTATCACAATAAAGTGGACTAAAGTCATCAGCTGTGCCCAAGCCCCTTTCTGTACTTGAGCCTTGGGGGGGGGGCATTTTGAGCATCCTGACCGATGCACGCTCTGCGATTGTAGTGAACTCCAGCTGCTAACTCTTAGAATTGATTCTCCGCAACACACGTCGCCTACATCGCTTCCAGGAAACCCTCTTTGCGACGTTCTGTGTAATCGCGATGACAAACAAACAAGGAGTAAACATGTTCGTGGGCCCTCTCTCTCTCTCTCTCTCTCTGTCAGTGTCTCTCTGTCACAGTCCTAATGGAGAGACTTCTCTAACTGCTGACTCATGACACACAACCAGGCTCACCGCTGCTTGCCCCAGTGGGCTGTGATTACCCAACAGTCTTCTTCCATTGTCGTGTTGTTCATCTGAAGAAACACACAAACTGCATTGCATGATTCATTCCACATGAGTGTGGACGTGTTTGTTTTGATGCGTCCTGCTGTCTCCATAGAGCTGAGGTCTCGGAGACGCCACGCGGCAACATTTCCAAAGAGGTGAAAGGGCTTCACCGTCACAACCTGACCCACTGTGAATTACCCCCTTGTCATGTTTGCTTTCTTAAGGCACACCCACGCACGCACACAGGACACACACAGGTCCAAGTCATTTCATTAATCAGCTTTAGCTCGAGGTCGACCTGGCAACGTTCCAACGTGGCTCCAATAAATGAAGAGTCGTGTCTCTGCTTTTGTGTCCAAGAGAGAATGAGTCTCTCTTTGTGCATTTGTGGTGTAAACTCTCTCTCTCTCTCTCTCTCTCTCTCTCTCTCTCTCTCTCTCTCTCTCTCTCTGACACCTCTCTCTCCATGGCAGATATTCACACAGCAGAGAGGATCGTGTTCAGATGTTCTACACACATGCAGCAGAAGTGGAGTTTCCAAACTCATTCCATCTGTGCGTTGTTTAGAAGTCTGTGACTTCAAATCCAGACGGTTCTGCCTCACATCAGAGTTACTTGCTTCAACTGAACACGGAATCCCAGGGACTGAGGTCAAGTTTGTATCATGACACGATCAAAGTGTATGCAAAGTAAAACTATGGTTGGAGGTGGTGTTGTCATAAACACTGGAATTCATTATAGTGCCATGGCTACTAATTGTTGTTTGGAATGAATGGAATGTGGAGTCATTCCTCTGTATATCAATGACAGAGAAAGTTCATGTGCAGGTTGACATGGCAACTTAAATGAGCAAATTCGTTTTTTTTTTTAAAGGGGGCTTTATGGTCACTGAGGAACTTTTCTCCAGTTAACCACCTCCTCCTCCTTCTTGTTGCAGCCTGTTGCACCCCCTCCCTCTGGGACTGTCAGTGGGCCAAGCATGCGGTTAAAAAGGGAGGGGGTGCAAGCTTAGTTTGCAAGGTCACCTTGTTTTTCGTGAAAGGGGGGGGGGGGCAGGGGGGGGCATGGACTTATTTTTAAGTCTGTGTGCACTGCTGTGATTTTTTTTTATAAAACTCTCCATCATCATCATCATCATCATCATCATCATCATATGATGGAGCAGCAGAAGTCTCATGTTTGGGTTACAGATGGAACAGCCGGCTGCACATGGGACACACAAAAGGAAGCCGCTTGGAGGGAGGAGGGGTACACATGCAGTTGCCATGGAAACAGACAGCCCTGCCCCCGTAGCAGATGGTGGTTGTGGTGGTGGTGAGGGTATCGGGGGCTGGGTTCAGCAGTGGCAGTAGCTGGAGATGATTATCTGACCCAGGTTTAAACAAGATCTTCTGTGCACTTCTAACAGGTGTGTGTGTGTGTGTGTGTGAGAGAGAGAGAGAGCAGCTCCAACCACAGAGGTTAAACAAGGAGCCACTCAGTGTGACTTTATAACACACCTGTGCCATCTTCCTTTTATTCATTTATTCATTTATTCACATTTCACGAAGAATCATCTTCTCTGAAACAACAGAAACTATATAGATGGTACCTCCCTGCTGGTCCTCATTTTGTAAAAAAACAAAATAAAATGATATAATATAATATGTAACAAATTTGAAATGATATGAGGGTATTTTGTGTGAGATCAAAGGTCATGTTTATCTAATTTAAATTATTTTGTTGGAGCTATTCTCCACTTCAGTCTTCCACCATATTGATTTTCTTTTCTGTTTGCTCATTAATTCAAGTTAATATGTTATCTATTGCATATTTTTCATGCTTTGGTGTTATTTCTCTTGATTGATCATCATTTTGCTTTAAATGGGGCCACCTGAGGAGCACTGAGCGTACATAGGAAAGTAGGCGTGTGCGTAACAGGAGGCACCAGGTTAGGCAACTGTTTTTTTTACCAGGCAGAGAGAGAGAAGGACAAAATGCTGTTGCATTTGTTTGATGGAAAAGACAATAAAACATAAGGAGCAAAAAGGATTCATTTGCCTGGAACTTGGATTTCTTTACCCCTGCATACCACACAAAAACCTTCGGTGCCTCAATGGTTATCCGATCGAGTTCGTTTACGTTTGTTTCATTTTTCATCAGTTTCATTATTTAATGCAGACAATTTACTTCAAGACCAATCGCCGCTACATCTTTGTTCGATGGATCTGTGCTGATGAGATCCCACGGACACACTCTGTCTCGTCAAAATCGACTGCTGAATCATCCCCAATTTCTGATCAACAATAACTAATGTGAGTTTATCCGAAAATAAAGGAGAATTCATGAACATGAATGGAGCAGGGACTTGATTTAAATTATAACATCAGCAGCTCACAGGCGAATCAGGTGCAATGGCATCATTTTTAGGAAACAATCTGTCCATCTTTATTTATTTTCATTTTAGTATTCAAACTATTAAAGTGACATTTTTAATGAAAGTATTAAATATGTCAGCAGTCTGAGCTCAGCAGCCCTCCCTCCCTCCCTCCCTCCCTCCCTCCCTTCAGGATATACAAAACTGTCAGTAAGTGGGCGGGACCTGTGTAAACATGGGATGGAGTTGAAAATAATCCAGCCTTGTCCTCCCGCGTGTTCAGAGTGCTGAGTCACGGTCACACTCAGTACGTTTACATGCACCTCTTGATCGGATTACAGCCATGCTCCTCAATCGAACAATTGCGATTGTCCGAGCGTACGGGGCGGTGAGAAAATCGATTCATTGGCCGAAGCATGTCACACCCCGGTACGATAGGTGGCGCTGTACCCATTTCAACGAGTGGTAATAGAGCCACCTCTGGTTGAACCAGAGCAACAACAAACTCAGGCAGCATTTAAGAAAGATGGCGCACGAAGAGCGAGACGAAGCTACATCCTTCTACATTTCGTATGTGATGTACATGATGATTTCACAAATTAGATGCACAATGGCGCTTTTGCTCGTGGTGATTTCGGAGGAAAGATGCCGCCACCGGATCCTCCAGGATGGTGTCACGCGGACCAACAATTTGTTGTTGAACTTTGCGGCCTCTCCACCGTGTTGTTTGCCATTTGCGACAACAATACACCAGACTATCGTCTCCTTTTGCTTCCAGCTCACGACGCCAGGAAAAAATCTCGAGCCTGTGCAGAACGCAAAATCCAATTCTAATCCAGCGGAACGTGTACATGCACGATTATTGCAACTATCGATCGAATAATCCAAGGGTCTTAATCCGACTGAAAAAAAAAGTTTTCTTTTTATTCTTTTTCTACAACAATATGAGAGCGGTGGACGTCCATGGAGTTAGTTTTTGAAATACTTTATTTAATCCCTTGGGAAATTCAGGTTAGTTATTACACCGGCGAAGAATTTAGGAATACCGAGTCTTTAAGGGACCAACGTTCAAATGTTCCTGGAACAGTTAACCTTTAGCGGCCGGAGGTGGCATCGAAAAAAAACAACCATACATTTCTGGCAGTGCCTGAGATGAGCAAGACAGGGCTGGTTTATTAGCCGTGTAGCATCCACCCAGACAGATGCTAACTGGCGCCTTAAATACCCTTTGGTTAGCCTTCCCAATTAGCCTTGATCATTTGCCGGGATTGCACATAAAACCAAGCCAACACCACCGCGCCCACACAGAATAACACCACACTGCGGCGTGATCTATTCACCAATTCTGCGTGCTCGTCACCTCTCTCGCTCTCCTCTCTCTCTTTCTCTCTCTCCGGGCGCAATGACGGCGCAACAGCAACAGCGATATTAGCAATAGAAGCAATTTTGACATTTTATTTTGAAAGCCTATAAACCCCCCCCCCCCAACACACACTCCAGTACTCAAGAGCCTATAACCCCCCCCCCCCCAACACACACTCCAGTACTCAAGCCACATGAGCCCCCCCCCTCCACCTCTGAGCCTCTTCGTTGACGATCACTACCATGTTATCGAAAGTGCCCAAATTCCTAATCTTCACACCATTTTTTTTTTATTATTATTGTTTATTGCATCAAGATGCAAAAGCAAGACAGTGAGTTTGCCCTGGTTCAAGGTGAAGAATTGTGGTAACGAGGCAGGTAACCATGGTAACGCTGTCACTGCTCCAAGTTGTTGTTTTCAGCTCCCCTCTCCTCAAGCAGCAGCAGCAGCAGCAGAGCTCACTCCGAGTGATTACATGAGGTAATCGAAAGATAGAGCTCATTTTGATAAGACACTGACACAGCGGACGAATCCACTCCCACTCCCATACGCTGACTTATCTGTGTGCACATGTGGACACTGTCTCCTGCCTGGTGTTCCCGAGCTCTCCAGCTGTCCACATCTGGTTCAGACTCCGGCTCCACGCCCTCCCCACAGTTCCTCTGGAGCCACACTGACATTTCATCTCGTGGAGACAAAGTCTTGTCTCTATACTTCTTCTTTAAAGTCCAGCGTATCAGCCTTTGTTGAAGGTCTAACAATCAAACCGCTGAGGTATAAAAGCTATTATCCCTTTATCTGGACCGTGAAATCCTCCGTCTCTGTCGTAAACACAGACTCTGTGGTGTCAGCGCCCGCAGATTCATAAATGCGTAAAAAGACTTGGCAGCCATGCTGGCGAGAGCGGGGCCTGGACAGAGAGAAAATTATGGGCCGAGTGAAAGTGCTGGGATCACCATTGATTCAGCATGTACGGCTCGGCTCCTCGGGACCACGGCAGAATGAGATCGTTTATCAAAGTGGCAGCGAGAGGTGGCAGAGGGGAAGATGATTTGTGGGTGTGGCCTGAGAATATAAAGTCAGAGCTCCTCTTCATCTGAATGTTCAGCCTCAGTGTTGATCTGGGCGAGGAGTGGTACTGGTGTGGGCAGCATGGACGTGGTTCTGAACATGTGTTTATTCCATCTGGTCCCACCCTCTCATGTCTGAGTGATGATGTCATGAATTCAGAGGCTTTTCTGAGTGTTAGTCTGAGTTCTGAGAGTGAGTTACTCACAGTGTGTGTGTGTGTGGGGGGGGGGGGGGGGTGTGTGTGTGTGCATGTGTCTCCGTGTGTGTAATGTCTCACCACACACTCACACACACACACACACACACACACAGTCTCCTAATGGAGAAAATGATAAACCTACGTCAGTGATGAGACATGGATTCAACACACTGACTTATTAAAGGTGCAGTGTGTAAGATTTTAGTCTTTTTTGTCCCTTCTGAAACAAGATTACAAAACAATTGCATACTTATATTTTCATGAATTTGTGTCACGGAAATGTTTTGTTTTTTTCCACTACACTTAAATCTACATGAGGAGCAGGTCCTCTCTTCAGGGGCTGCCATGTTTTTACAGTAGTAAAAATGGACCAACTAAACATCTTTTGAGTTTTGATGACAACTGAAGTCGACCAAAGGTTCTCCTGCATGTTCACAAGGGTGAGGGTGAGGTGATGATCACAGCATGCAACGTCACCTCTAGAGGCCATCAAATATTACACACACTGCACCTTTAAAATATGGAATTTAAAAATGACTGAGTGTGTACTGCAGTGCTTCAGAGTCCAAATGTAAATGAAAGACATGAATACAAAAACGTCAGGTTCTTTTCACAGTGGTGTCTCGCAGGTGGTGGCGATGACTCAGCATTATCACTTCATCTTCTGATTCCGAGTGAGCAATAAACACGATCACATAAAATCTCATTCCTGCAGGAACATGACGAGTGTGACGACAGGAAGTGATGAGCTGATGGAACCAGTCAGGTCCTTAGAAGCCGCCTCTGTCAAACTGCTCATACGAAACGTTCCCCTCAGCTGTTCACAGAGCATCCTGTTCAACATCAGGACATCCCATAATCGCCAGGCGCTAAAGATGCTTACTAAGGACTTTCTATCTTTCGATCTGGTCCAAACGCCAGGGCTCGGCTCAGCTCTGGAGGTTTGGCACAAACCGCAGCAGATGACAAACGATCCACTTCCAGTGGTGGAGTTTCGCGCAGACTCTCCACCTCCCTGCACAGACAGTCATCGTAATGTTGAGCAACGTGAGGATTGAAAGCGAGAAAAGGAGAGATAGATTTATATCAACAGCTGTGTGTCCCCCGGAAGAATGGATGCTCTTGTCTGTCTCTCTGGTGAAGTTAGAAAACAGCAGCTGTGGGGATTTAAAGGGCTGAACTCCGACGTTTCCTACACTCACATTCCACACAGACCTTGCACTCGTGGACAAAGTCTCTGCTCTGTCATTTTGAAAGTTGTGTCAATCAACAGATCCAGCCCAGATTAGCAGAGAGTCCCTTCTGAACTGGCTTTTGTGAGTCAGTCCTCACAGACTCCCACGAAACAACATGAGACATACTTAAAGCCTGGCACAAATTACAGGTTTGCTCTCGGTGCAGGGCAGGGCTTCTTCTTATTCTATCCAGGTTTGAAAGTGGGCTGAATTAGAGGGGCGTCACCCATTTTTTGGATGAAACAGGAGGACGGAGTCAGGCATTCGCGCGACGGCGACGAGTGACCGGCCCACCGCAAGCCTCGTCAGCACTCCTTCCGCAGAAACCTCTGGCTGACGTCACAGACCTTTATTTACAGTCTATGATACTAACACCAGCTTCGAAAGGGTTTAAGCTCAATGATCTATCGTTCGATTCAAACATGTAGGTCTCATAGGTTTGGCTGTTATCGTGCTAACTCTCTTTTTTTCTTTTCTTTCTATTATAACAGCGTTTGTGTGTGTGTGCGAGTGTGAGAGTGAGTATTGACACACCGCAATGGAGAACGATTTGACTGGGCAGGTGATCAGGTGTCATATGACCTGGAGTGCACTGCTGGCTCTCAGTGTTAAGATGCTGTGTGATGAAATGGTTTGGGTGATTTGGTTTAAAGGGGACCTATCGTGGTTTGCCGCACTTTTGGAGTTGAACACGCTGTCATGGTGTCGACGCGTCACTAATAAGATGGTCGAAACCGTATGAAACGACCTAAATGACCTAAAACTCCCCAACCTAACTACGCGGCTCCGAAGGGCACGTGATCTCGCAATGCATTGTGGGCCGCCGGCGCCATTGTTGTGGTTTGTTTTCATGGCCGAGTTAGACACAGTGCTGCGGAGAAAGAGGCACAAACACGGCGATAAATGGACGGTACAAAACATAAAGGCGATGGACCGAACCGAGACGAGCTGGACCCTGTTCTGAAGGCTCGGTATCTCAAAAAAATGAGTCAAATCGTGTTTTGGAGTCCGAGCACGAAAGCGGGACAAGAGATTTCAATGACCTGAGCTGAGCTTGTCCTCTCTCTCTCTCCCCCTCTCTCTCTCTATATATATATATTTATATATATATACACACACATACATATATATGTAAAACATCTCTGTATGGTTTGTTCAAAGGGCTGTGACAACAGTTTAATGATGGAACATGCAAAGTAAAAGAACATATAAATCTGAGTTTAGATATAATATCTGATTCCTGAGGACAGAATTAAAATCAGTGGCGGCGGCGCTCTGTTTTCTAAAGTTTCACTTTATGTGACAATCACACATTTATAATATTTATGTCTTTACACTTCAGGAGATACATTTCTTTTGAACTCTGTCTGACATTGTCCTTTTAGATATCGTGATTGTTCGGCATGTTTAAAACACTTTCTTGGAAATAAAAATGAAGTACAAGTGAAAATACACACACGGAGCAGAAGCGGAGGGATAGAACAAAATGAGACAAAGTTGAACTGTAGTTATGAGTTCTATTTCAAACCTCCACGGATCAATATTGTATTACAGCCTGAGGTTAAAGGACCGTCGCAGAACAAAAGAGGTGACGGTCGTATGATGTGTCACTGTGACACAAGTGTATCTGACACCAGTTTGGAGACACGTCTCCTCATATCTGCTCTACATAACACTGTCCTCATCTGTCCCATGTATCTGTCATTAGACCCTCTCTCCTCATTCATGCTGTTTGGTTCTTGTTTGTTTTGGTTCTGCCCCTGTGTTCTGCTCAAATGGATGAGCTGTTCTTTAAAAAATGCTGCACACACGTGATTGTGGACATTTGTTTTACAGGATATCCCACTGACTCTATTTCCCTGCACTCCAACATGAAGGCAGCTACTGCTGCCCCCTGCTGGACAAACCGACTGACCACGTGACTGTAGAACCAAAACCACCCCTGCATGGTTTGGATCCTTCAGATCTGACGGAACATTAGTAGAACCTTCACACATCTAAACTCTCCCCCTCTGCCTGAAATAGTCTTAAACAAAGATAGATTTTTAAGAGAAATAATCTTCAAATAAAACATGTGTGTAAAACCGCATTGTTTCTTTCTAAATGACATTCAAAGTGTTTTCACTTGAATTAAGCCTGACAGGAAACATTTATTATGATTTTGGATTTAACTTTGACATGAAATTGAAATATAACACACTGTCCTGGATTGTTTTTTCAATGTAGAGTGACCACACAGCCCCTCCCCCATGTTACCTGACAGGGCTCTGTTAACACAGCTCTGTGGCCCCCAGCCGTGTGCCAGAGGTGTTCGGAAAATCCCCAGATGCACCTTTAAAGGTGCAGTTTGTAAGATCTGGTGACCTCCAGAGGTGAAGTTGCATGTTGTATCCATCACCTCACCCGTCTGAACATGCAGGGCCACATGGTAGACTTCAGTTGTCATTCAAACTCAAAAGATGTTTCGTATGTGAACTCTGAGCGACTGTAAAAACATAGCTGCTCCCATAGAGAGGAGCAGTTCCTCATGTAAAATATACATTAAGGGGTTTATTTCAAGGTAATGGGAAAAAACAACATTTAATTGATTATAAATTCATTAAGATGTCCGTTTTAGAAGTGACAAAAATGACTGGAATCATACACACTGCACCTTTAAATTGGTGTAAAATGGTGTTTGGGTGTAGTGATGTTAAAAAGTTTCAGGTCTCCTAGTGAATTGTGGCGGCAGTGTAAAATCTTCTCTGTCTATTTCCAAGTGAGATAAGCCTCAGCTGCCGGGCTTGAAAGCAGAGGTGATCATACGCTCTCTGGTTTGGCCCCCGGACAGATTCAAAGATAGTACGGATCACTGCCGTGGCTCCTGCGGCCTCTGCCCGAGCAGCAGCTCTGACCTTTCTCATCTGCGTGCCACAGCATGTACTTTCTGATCCAGGGGGCGAACTCTGTCGTCACTTCATTATTTATTTATTTGTTTCATTGAGCAGTTTTAGGATCAACTCAGCATGTGCCTAATTATTATCATCATCAGTGTTGTGTAAAATAAATGTATTGCATAGACCAGTGTTAAATATTAACATTTATTTTATTTCATAATTATTATCATTTAAACTTTTCACGATGACGGGTAAAAATCAGTTTTCACTTTGTGCTTCTCCTGGTGGGCGTGGCTCAGCCTCACGTAGGTGGATTTGGGTTAGGGTGCCATGGCAACGGACTAACCATAGCTTGCCTGTTGTTGACTCTACGTGAGAGCTAACAGCACTAGCTACCAGCAGCTGTGAATAAACTGCGCTAAACTCCATATTTCCTCGTCCGGTGCCCGCGGAGCGGAAGTGCGGGCAGGAGTGGACAGACGACGCAGGGGACGGGTGAGGGATGATAATCTGACGCTACATCAGAGATTATACCTTCTGTTCAAAGAGAGATTAGCATCGGCTGCAACAGATATTGCAAAGCTACAGATTACGTGATATGATGAAGGAAGTAAGGATCCACGTCTTTTCAAAATAAAAGCCAACACTGTTTAATTTGAATGTACATGACGACATTTTCCGTCATTCTTTTATCATTCAACACTCAAGTTAACGATAATTGTTTCTGACAGTAATTATCTAGGTTAAGCATTTGTTGATGTTACCTCAAAAAGAAAGTGAATCCCTGTCAAATACTGTTTGTGTGTTAAATATGTGACAACTAATAAACACATTTATTAGGTTAATCTTAAAATTTGTTAATGCCAGAAAAAGTAAGTTCTCGCTCGTCTTTTGTTGATTGAAAATAAATCATAATTTGAAAAAAAGAAAAACCAAAAAAAAAAACAACAATTTCGTTTACTATTGTAAAAAATGTGAAAAATAATCCCTGACACCGGAAGTAGGCACATAGGAAACCCTGCTAGCTTCTTGACTTGTTTTCAGCCACGGTTCTACCTCTGATGGACTCAACGTTTCCTTATTTTGATTCGACCTGTGGCTGTTGATGAAGTTGTGACATGAGCAGCATCACCATGAACACGTAGACTCGACAAAGAAAAGTATTATAGACTCACCTGTTTGTTACGTAGTAGCTGATGATGTGTGTTAGCTAACATTAGCCTTTAGCTTCATGGTTTAGCCACGGCGGTCAGAGGTGCACTTTTTGTCCCAGCAGGTTCGCTTGGTGTCGGGAAGATGTCCAATGATCTGGCCGGTGTGTGGGAGGTGGCGCTGAGTGACGGGGTCCACAGGATAGAGTTCGAACACGGCACGACCACCGGGAAGAGGGTTATCTACGTAGATGGACAGGTGAGCGCTCAGCCATTAAAGGTGCAGTGTGTAAGATTCAGTGGCTTCAGGTGATGTAGTTGAACTTTGCACCTGAGCGCCATTTGGAGCACTTGGGAGAACTCATGGAGTGATAATGGAATGAATTAAATGAAGCGCTATGTGACTGTCTGTTCACACACACACACACACACACACACACACACACACACACACACACACACACACACACACACACACACACACACACACACTCTCACACATAGGAGATCCTGAGACGGGACTGGATGTTTAAACTGGTGGGCAAAGAGACTTTCAATGTGGGCCAGTCCGACACCAAAGCCACCATCAACATCGACGCGGTCAGCGGCTTCGCCTATGAGTACACCTTGGAGATCAACGGCAAGAGCCTGAAGAAGTACATGGAGAACAGGTCAAAGGTCACCAGCACCTGGTTACTCAACCTGGATGGCACTGACTGCAGGGTGGTTCTGGGTGAGTGACAAGTCACGTTGAGCTTCAATAACAGAGAGACGTTTATTCTTCACAGATTTTAAGACAAAGTTCTGCAGCAGCTTGTGGACATGACGTAGATGAAGTATCAAGGGGATAGAAACACTGATAAAGAGCCAAGATAAATCCAAGAGAATTCACAGCCCATTCACAATGTGTCACACTCCAATTCACAAATAATGTGATGTCATCGTGTCTAAAGCTCAGTCTGGTGTTTCCTACAGATTAGAACTGGACATGTACTGGACCAGTCGCTCTAGAGTCTCGTGTGTTGTCGGTTCATTTATGGACTGAATGTCAGTAGGTCATGGGTTTGTATTCAGTCATAGTTACAGTGGGATCTCTGCCTCCTTAGGACGACCTGCTGATGTTTCCACAGAGCTGAGCTTAAGCTCTTAACCTGCTCTGAGCTCCACACCATCTTCTTCACGCCACCTCTGTTAATCCCTCTTATCATTATACTGCCACGTGTTGATCAGGAGGCAAAGCACCTGTACCACACTCTACCCCTGTGTGTGTGTGTGTGTGTGTCTGTGTGTGTGTGCGTGCTTGCTCAGTATGCTTGATCATAACTGTGTGAAGCAGGAAGCAGTTCCCTGCCACCAGATGTCACTATAAACAACCAGGATCTGAGAGTAATTCATTCTCAGTTGCATTTTCATAATATAGTGAAATATTATTATCAGATGTTATGGTGACATCACTTTATTTTGTTTCCTTCCCTCTAGAGAAAGACACGATGGACATTTGGTGCAATGGACAAAAGATAGAAACTGCAGTAAGTGTAACATTTCTTTTTCATTTTAAAATGGATGAAGTCAACAAATTTAAATTCCCCTCTCGGTGATGATACGTCCACTCAACACTACATACAGAAAAAGAAAGATGGCTGCCAAACAAAAAAAGCTTTATCGTTTGGATATTATACAAACTGCAGCCGTGACTGATCATGTGTCTCCATGGTATCCTGCAGGGTGAGTTTGTAGATGACGGCACGGAGACACATTTCACACTGGGAGAACACAACTGCTGCGTGAAGGCCGTGAGCAGCGGCAAGAGACGAGACGGGATCATACACACTCTGCTCGTGGATGGCACTGAGATCGCCGAGTGCACAGAGTGACGGTGAGGGGCTTGTGCGTGACTCTGTAGTGTCTGTGACACTGAGGGGGCGGGGCATGGGTGTAACACAGATCTGTGCCCCTGTGTTGTAATAGGAAGCATCTTTAGCCTTTGTGAGAGGATGTAGAACATCTGTCCCGCACAGGGCACATCTTGTCAGCGCCATCTAAAGGAGTAGATGAATCTCAAAGAAGTGATTTTCACAGAAAAGTCGACTCGGCAGAAAAATCTTGGAGAACAAGTACTTCATATTCATATCAGTACTATCATTCTAGTGGGAGGCCACATGTGCCGTAACTGTCTCACTTGTGTTTCTGCACTCTACAAGTTGTTATTTTGTAGGACGCACGCACGCACACATACCAATACACTACAGAAGGGACCTGTACAAAAAGAGGTATATATACATATGTATACGTGTATATATATATATGTATACATAAAGAGATATGTTGGTTCAGTTTGTAAAAGTTTAGTGAAATAACTTCCATTTTTATTTGGAAAATCTGAATACAAAATAATTATTCTGATGTCTTTATCACCCAAATGAACAACTTGTTGATTTTGGTAGCGCTGAATGAGCCACAAAGTTTTTACAGTAGCCCAGAACAGATACACTTTCGAGTTCTATTCATAATCTCAGGCTACAGTAGGTTCCCTTTGTACTTGAGGAGGAGGGCTAAATTGAGGGGTTTTCTGCAGCATAACATTTCAGCAGTTAATATCACTAAATCATACATCTGTGCCTTTTATTGTAATACATTTAAAAATATACCCATTCTTTCAAGTTGACTCGGTTACAAAGTGAAACATATGTGAACATGTGAGTAGAAAATGAGAAAGTAGAATCTCTTGAATCAGTCCATTGTGAATAGTCCCTAATATATTTATTTAAATCCACAGCTGAGATGTTTGTTTGAGTTCGGCCATGTGATTTTTGAAAACACGTCCTTGTGCCCATTGTTGACAGTTGAATGGCTGCCATCCCATCATAGACAATCACTCAGACATCACGATGCTGTTAATACAATCACATTATAATGTCATGTCATACCCACATGTTGTGGTGAGATGGAACTTGAGCTGAGTTTTGAAGCTATAAGATGAGCTTTGAACGTTTCAAGTGTAGGATCAATGTGTAGTTACTTATGACAAGAGGGGCATTTACTGTGGAGTGCTGAAGAAAACACTTATGGTTTCCTGCTTTTGACAAGAGATCACACATTCCCTGAAGGCACCTGTCTCTAAAATGAAAGTCTCAAAGATGAGACTAAAACCTATAGTTACTTACTGTACCATTGAGACTAAAACTTCATTTCATGTTTTATAGTATGTCCTGTATAAATACTTTGTGTCATACTCCATTTTGTTATGCTCAGTGTTTGTAAATTGTGTTTCATTTCATCCAATCCATCCAGCCAATCAGGTGGTTGGTCTTGGTGAATGGATCTGGTAATAAAAATTGAAATTGTTGGTAAAAAAAAACTCTCCTGCCTCAGTTTGTGTTAAAACAAGCAACATAGTAATTTGCTATATGAAGTCATAATAAAAATGAAATACATAAAAGGCCACAAAGTTATTAAGTATGTTTAATATTGTTAGTAATTACTGTCAGTCAATGACAGTGCTCCATCCAAATATTGTCATTTTTTAAATTTTCAAGAAAATCATTGCAATTTGCTTACAAGCATTTTATCACCATCCTATTTTTTAATCAGACAACAAAGTAGATCCCTTACCACCTTTATGTAAATGTGTCTCTAATCAAACTTAAATCAGTCTTGTGTGAGTTTCTAATCAGAACAAAAATATATATCACTTTAGATAAATGCATCTGCTAAGTGTAACAAATGAAAAATCATTAAAAACGGAACAAAAGTCCAAGTTCATGATGTGAACGTGACTCCTTTGCTATGTTGTGACACTGTTCCAAAACACATTTTGTTCTTTTTAACAGATGAACACTTGAATGATTCTTAAGCATAAAAATTAGGAGCATCTCCCTCCTCAGACTCTCTGACAGGTGATGATGTACCTGGGCAGAGCCTGGTAACCGCTGCCGATCACACAGACGTCACCTCCTCCATTCGCACTGTCATAGAGGACTTGGTTCGGCCCAACGACGGGCAGAATGAGACCCGGGCTGCCGTGGGTGGACTTTCCTGTCTGCACCTCGGCCTCCACAAAGTACAGGTACTTATCACTTAGCCCCTTCCACACTTTCAAAGCCTCCTTCACCGTGGCAGCAAAGTAGATGCCCTCTCCGTACATTGGGTCTGTAAACAAGAAGAACATTCAGGGTCGGCACACCTTGGATCGCCCTCCGCGCACAGCGAACGGGGTTCACAAAATGGGGAACATATACTAGTATTACTCATTTGAGTAACAGTTAAAGTCAAAGGTGTCATACCTGCAGGAGGTGCGTACTCTTTGTGGAATCCAACATGGCTGACCATCTCACAGAACTGTGCTGGAATGCACTGATACATTTTTTTAAGACCGAAGCTTTGAAGCTGTTTCTTCTTGATGTCAAACACGTTCATCTGTGTCGGGTTGTCCACACGTTCCACCTACACACAGAGGAGTGATGAACATTAGTCATAAGACATCACATCATTGTGCACTGCAAAGTGTGAATGGCAAAATGGCAGAAATGATGAACCCAATGTCTGTAAATGTCGGGTCGTACCTTTACCACGCGCAGGCCCTCCTTCATGAAAGAAGATGATCGTTCAGTTAACAGCTTGTCGTCAGTGTTGATAGCCGTTCTTTCAAAGGTCACGTTCTTGGAAGTGGAGGGAAGCATCGCACGCTCCTCCTCTCTGGTGAACACCCTCTGCGTGTTGCAGAGCATGGCCTCCACGTTCACGGCGGCCATGATGACATCACTCTGCGAGTTCCCACTCACTTTGAGGAATGCATGACCTTTGTTGAAGCACTCCTGGATATGAACGGATCTTTGGGTGGACAGCTGGACGAGCTGCTGATGTTCCTCGATGCCAAAGTGTTGGATGAAGTTGTTGTGGATGGTGATGGTGTTAAAGGATCTGAGGAGGCTGGTCAGCCATTGCTCCGCCTCCTCCATCAGCTCTTTGGGACCATGCAGGCTGATGCGTGGGGAGGCAGCTTTGCTGTGCTCCGGTGCTGATGGAGCAGAAAAAGATCAGATGTTAACATTTATCTTAACTAATTACAAAACTACAATTAAACAATGCTCTCCACTGTACACTTATTTATCTAATGGTGTGCTCTGAGGACACGTACATTAGCCACAATATTTCTACTGTTACTAGATTATGACGGTGCTGAAGGTTTAATCAGGTTTAACTCAAGTTTAATGGGATACATAAATAATAATGCATATTTAGGAATATCTGACTCTTTGGGTATTGTTGAAATGATCCCAAATTAAATAACTTGTGTTTTTTTGTGTCATTTTTGTCACTTTAAAAAATATTACAAAACAATCACATACTGACATTTTCATGAATTTATAATCATCCAAATGTTTTATTTTGTTCCAATTACCCTTCAATGAACCCATGAATGTATATTTACATGAGGAGCGGGTCCTCTCTATGCGGGCTGCCATGTTTTTACAGTAGCCCAGAGTGGACATACTAAACATCTTTTGAGTTTTAATGAGAGCTGAAGTCTACCATAGGTTCTCTTGCATGTTCAGAAGGGTGAGGATGAAGTGATGGATAGAACACGCAACTTCACCTCTAGATGTCACCAAAGCGAACCAAGCAAGTTCCCTTGCTGCAAAACAGATCTGGACTGGCCATGTACCTTACTGGCCAGTAAAGGTACTACTCCACAACCAATACCACAAAATGGAAACCTACACCCTACAAGAGAGCTATGCAGGACAAACTCTTATTCTGCCTGCAGCGGTGCAACAGCTCCTAAGGGATGACCAGAAGTACTGCATGTGCGAGCAGCAAGCCATAGCTCCTTCGTGGACCTCTACGCCCTGGACCTCCCCCAGAAAGGGGAGATCGTGGTCGGGTTGCAGTTTAAGGGAGGCCTTATTGGCTGTCTGGTTCCACGTGAAACGAGTTTGGGCAGAAGTGAGAACATGAGGCGGAGCCGCTAAGGAGCTAAAGTAACGGATGAACCTATGGTAAAAGTGAGCAAAACCGAGGAACCGTTGTACATCTAGCAATGAGAGAACGCTGGAGAGCTTGACATGTATGTGAGACAACCTGGCAACAAGGGGAGAGGAGAGGGCATGTTAAGTAGGGCAAAGGGACTCAACAAGGGCAGGTGACAGAGATCAGGGTAATCAGGGCAGGTGAAACACATCGGGGCAATCCGAGGAGACACGAGGGGAGGGGGAGCACAGAGACATGACAATTATAAAGATCCTCAGATTGTTTGTCACATCCCCCTTGCCTGAAAATGACGGGAAGTGTTTACATACACACACACACACACACACACACAATGTAATGAGAGAGAGAGGGTTTCGAACATACTTTTCATCGTCAAAGCTTTTTAAGAAAAATCTCTATACTACTGCATTTCTGACCAGACCCATACCCAATTTAAAAGCACAACAAGAAGTTCATTCATTCAGACATTCAAAGAATGGGGCATGGCTTACTTTCCCGCCAATGATTCTGATTGGTAAGCAGGGCTTACTTCCTTACCCACCCATTTTGATTGGTTGAAGGGGGCGGGGCCACCTGTCAAATTAATTCTGATAAAGTATATCCCCCTATCCTCTCTAATGGGTAAAGATGAAGTACTTGTTTGAGGACACTGGGATTATATTTGACGTGATTGATGTGAGTGATGTGCTCAGAATAACAAGGGAATGTTTGCATGGGAATGCAAAGTTTACAAGTGGGAATAGTTCTTGTACATTTGTTCAACCTCGGGCTTAAATAGCTGGTATACGAGATAACTACATGATATATTTGCAATCTTTCTCTATTATGGATTTTGAGTTTATTTCAACATTACAGGAAAACCTTCATTACCAAAAAGAGAACAATTACTCATGAAATCTGACAACTCTGAGGTTGACGTTGATTTTGACTTATTGTAGAAAGCTGAAATCTTTGTTTTTAGAGTAATTATGACCTTTTTGAGAACATTTTTATACAGAAAGATGAACCAACTCTCCCCATATGAGTGTATCATTTTCTGCAAAAATGACTCTACAATGACAAAGTTGAGTTATTATACTTATTAGGTCCTACTAATCCCAAGTAGGTAGGATAAATAGAAATGCACATCAAACAAAAGCTCAGGTCTCAGGAGGTTAGGCACGGTGTGTAGGATTTAGTGATATCTAGAGGTGAAGTTGCATGTTGCCTTCCAAGCCTGGGGTAGAACTGTAGTAGCACAAAGTTACCATGACAACTTAAAAGGTGTTTAGTTGGTTCAAAGAGAGGAGACCTGCTCCAGATATCTATTGTGTATCAAGATGTAAAAGGTTTGTGTCGACACATCACCCATTCAGATGGTTTGACACCTCAGTGTAATTGTTCTACATTCCATTTCTGTCAATAATAAGTCAATCATTTCAGAGAAAGCTCACACACTAAATCTGGAACAGAAGTATGTTGTCTTTACCTGGTGTGAAGTTGGAAGGAGAAGCTTTATGCTGGAGGGATCTTATCGCGTCCTCAAAAGCCTGGAAAGACACAGCTGATTTTAAAATGATGATTTCTATAAAGGTGTTTCTAATCTAAGCTGCCAGCTGAGGAGAACACTCCTCTCAAGACACTATTCTGCAACGCAACCTTGAATGTGTCTCTGTCCGATGGAAATATGACAAAGTGAACTTCCAATGCATGGTTGCTCTTCATGGCAAAGTGCTCCACTGCTTCCGACATGAGGCGAGCCGCCTCTGGTTTACTGAAGCGCAGCGCTCCGGTGCCGATGGCGGGGAAGGAAATGGACCTGTGTTTCTTTGCCACAGCCAGATACAAGCAGTCCTGCACCCCCTTGTAAAGAACCTGTAATCAATGAAAAACAGACATTACACAACGTGGAAGACGAGGTTATGAGTTAATTTAGAGTTAAAATAAGAATGTACCTCCCGCTGATAATTGCAGAGAGTGTGAAACACCTCTTTACACAAAAGAGCGTATCCTTTTGTGATGATGACATTTCCTTGGAGTGGGGCTGAGTATATCTCCTGTTGCATCTTTTTACCTGCTCTCATCAATAAAGAATTGGAGATCACACCTAAGCTCAAGTCTTTGTCTGAGCTTGCTGTGTTTACGATGACATCCGTCTGAAAGGTTTAAAAAAACAACAACAAACAATGTAAATACTGATACTGATAGAGGCTGTTCAACTCTCAATGCTTTTCTACTACAAACAACCTAAACATGGTCTACAAACCCACATTACACTTTCTCACGGTTTCAGTCACATGTCGACTCTGGTCCAAACATGATCAGATCAAGTCTTGTCACGTGTTAAATGTTAGATTACATTATCATTTTTAATGCCAAGTTTCAAGTCAAGTTCTGAGTCATGTTTTGTCATGACATTTTCATGAATTTATAATCATCTGAATGTTTGTTTGTTTTTTTCCATTATGAGCCTATTTACAAATACTTACATGAGGAGGGGGTCCTCTACAGGGGCTGCCATGTTTTTACATTCGTAAAAGTGGACATATCAAACATCTTTTGAGTTCTAATGACCACTGAAGTTTACCATAGATTTTTTCGCTCTGATTAGTTTTCGAGTTTTTTTCTTCTTCGCTGGGTGGAGCGCATTGCATTGTGGGATATGGTAGTGCATAAAGTCAATGACCCACACTTCGTTTTCGAGTTCCCTTGGAATTGAGACGGACTGGTTGCGCGGATGTGATGTCAGCGGTCTCCAAGTGCGCACTTGGAAGTACGCCGCTAGCAGTTTGAGACACAGCTGTCTTCCCTTGTCTTATAGCCAGTTCATTTTGTCATGTCCTGCCTTGTCTTGCATACTAACAACCAGCCACTCCTTGTTGATGATCCTGCAGAACTGTCAGGTTTTTTGTTCTTGTTATTTTTCTACTTTGTACCTTGTCAAGATAGATATTTTTTGTGTCTTTTGCACAGTGTTTATCATTCAACTTTTCTAGTGTTTGGTTTTGTGAGTTAGGTCTTTTATTTTAGTCCAGTTGTCCTCCGAGTGAGTGATTTTCAGTTTTGTATTTTTAGATATCACTGTCTTGTCTCTTTTTGTTAAATCAATATTTTCATTTGAAGTCAGAAGTCTGCTGTTGGGTTCACTTGTGTCACCAGTCATTACAGATACACACTTGTTGTCCTGAAAACTTTCAAATTGCAGTGCATAAAATACTCAGTTGCTTAAAATGGATGTGAGAATCATACCTTTTCTTCCTCAATCCTCCCCAGCTTCAGTGTCAGGTGGACATTTCCGAGGAGGACAGTAGGGTTAGGGTTTTTAACAGCTCCTGATGCTGATGCCTTGCTGCTGTTCAGGTTGGACGCGGTGGGTGTTAGTTGCTCATTACAGGCCCTCTCCATTTCCTTCACGGAGGGGTCGTCATTGTTCATGAGGAAGATCTCGACAGGAAAAGGATCTTTGTGGGACTTTTCATAGAACTCTTTGACAGTGGACACGATGGTGTCTGCACAGGTGGGCAGGGGGAAGTTAAATAAACCTGAGCTTATAGCAGGAATGGCCACTGTCTTCACTTTGTTTTCTTTAACTATGGTAAGAATGCTCTTGATGGTCTTCTGCAGCTGCACTTTAGCCTGTGCCACCTGATGTGAATTAGGATAGGCAGGAAGACAAGGACCCACAGCATGAATGATGTTCTGGCATGGCAGCTTACCTGAACTACTAATAATTGCTTCTCCTGTCATCAATTGCCCATGAATTCTGATGTAGTTGTCACTCTCTTTCTGGATCTGTGGACCACCTACACGACACAGAGCTTGCGCCAGGCCACCTTGATGTTGAAGTCTACCATTGGCTGCATTCACGACAGCTTCCACCTTGGCATTAGTGAGGTCGTTCTTCCACACGGACACCTTCACACCTGAGCGCACCTCACCTGCAAACCTCTTCTGTGGGACCATGTTTGGTCCTTTCTGCTGCACAGAAGTCGGCGACGTATCAGTGTCCATGCCCTCAATGATGGCCGCACATCCAAATTTGCTTTGGAAGATGTCGCTCAGGGCCTGTCCATACTGCATCACAATATTAACTGAGGGCCCCTGGAGAGGAATGCTGACTGAAGAGGCCATGGTTCCTAAATAGAGCTGTGAGAAATAAGAATGTTTGGTTATATTCTTTTAGTAGTGGAAGCATGGGTGTATAATAAGGCATGATTAATCATTGTTCAGCACATAATGTCGTACTTTACGTGCTATTTTCTTTCACCTTTTCTTTCAGAGAAACCACAAATACGAATTAAGCCACTGTCTGAACATGAGTAAACTTTAAAGACTGTTCATGGAGAACAAAGATGAGGTTAAATCAGTTTCTTTCATTGTGACAGAAAACACTATGCCACTCAGTATAGAAGAGTTACATTGACTTTTGATATCAAAGAGAACGCTCAGAGACATTTCAAGTTTGAAGTAAAACATTTTGGATGAGCTCTCATTAATGAGTCACTACTGTCCACATTTCCTCTCATGTGTTTACTTTAACTTTTTCTTTCACATAGGCCACTAATGCTCTTTAACATGCAATGCTTTATTTAAATGAATCAAAGGAGTGGTTCAGTATCTACTCAGACAGAGAAAGGGCTAAGTCACATCAGATACTTTCACTTACTGTTACAGCTGATAAGAACGGATAAAGACAGATGCAGTTTTCCTTCACACCAGTAGGAGGAGACAAGGCCACTTATGGGCTTTACAATACAAAGTCAACACTATCGAAGAAAGTTGAAGTCTGATCCTAATCCCCCTTGACAGATTGTTTCTGAAGGGAATGAGGACGAGTGATTTTTTTTCTTTCACACTTGTAGATGCCGCTATTGAACTTTAACAAATGGAAGTTACACTGACTTAAAAACAAAACAAAGGTAGAAGCAAAGATCAGCAACCACCAAGAGAGGAAATGAAACTTATATTAGATTATGTTTCCACTTTTCTTACAAAGATTTCACTGTTTACTCTTAAGGGAGGAAAGTGGAACAATTTTCTTTTACCCTGGTGGAATGTATTTTAATCTACAAATGTCCAATGATTAATTAACATGTAGCACAGTTTAAATACTTTTCACAGAGAAATCTTCTACCCCAGGGAAACATCCTCACACAGTGTTTCAATATTGAAATCAAAAGAATGATGTGGAATATTTCTCTTTTCCTTCACCACAGTAGAGGGAGCAAGAGGACCATAAGTGAACTTAGGTGTCCAGGAGAAAGTTACATTGGAAAAAAAAAAGAAAAGAAAAATGGTTACGTTTGGAACATACTCAGCATGATAACAATAATAATATTGTCCACATTTTCTGTCTCTTTCTGTTAATTAGAGGTCACTACTGTGCGTATATATGTAAGGAACATGCATACATTAAAAGCAAATAAAGTAAGAGTAAAGCTCAAACATATCCATATATATAAATATATCCATATATGTTGGAATATAGAGGGAATTAGAGTTGTTCTCTTGCACACCAACAGAGGGCACTAATTTACACTGACTGACTATTTAAAAGAAAGACACAAACGTATCCACAGAGCAAACTACATTTAAATGAATTCTTATTTTCACGCCACTGACATCTACTTACTTTTGTCTCATTAATAAACACGATGGCGGAAACGTACTTACTCACTTCCGGTACTACTTTACTGTTGTAAAAAAGTGAGTGTTTTTAAAAGAGAATGTGAAAGCAGTGTTGTAAAACTATCCAGTGATGAATCGAAACTTAAATTGAATACTTTTCCATACGTGAGAAATAGTTACCATTATCGTTGTCACAGTTGTGCTGTAACATTTGAGTTCACATTTATTTGAAGCTGGTGGAGGTTCCTGTACTCTCACCAATTCACTATTTCCATCCGTTTATTAAAACGGACCACACCGCCATTTTCTTTACTTAGCGTTACAGCACCGGACCGCCGAGCGTACACCTGTTCACTCGCCTTTATTGCACGTCAAGTGCGTAATCAGCGTGGTTAAATATCAAAGATGCGTGTTTAAATGTGTGTAACGATTGTGAGAAGGATAAACAGACACTCACCGAGGCTGAGCTGGAAAGTACCGAGCAGAGAATGGAGGCAGAAAGCGAAAGTGTTGAGAGGAGGATGGGCGCGTCGCCGTTTCCTGTAAAGCTAAAGTGAAACTAACTGTAGTCACAAACAGACGGGACGGAGGCTGCAGCCATGGCGGACGCTTACTGCTTTCCAGTGCTCGTGGAGTTGGGAGAGAACAACGTCCCGAAAGTCAGAGTTAAACTGTTGAAGTACTTCAACAGTAAGAAGTCGGGCGGAGGAGACTGTGAGGTGGATCACGTCAACGGCAGTCAGACCGCCACGCTGCGCTTCCGCAACGAGAGCGGTGAGTACTCTTCACGTACTTTCATATCAAGGCATCCATTTCCTCCTTTATCACCATTTATGTATATTTTCTAACTTCCAGACCAAAGGAATGTGCTGCAGAGAGAGTCGCACCAGATCCAGGTGGATAAAGGTGTCCTGAAGATGACGCTCCGCTCACCTAGTCCTGAAAAAACACCTGCACTTGCAGTAGCAGCAGCCAGGGGAACACAGGTAAACACAGAGAATTAGAACCAGAAGTTCACCAAGAGTCCATCGGTGAGGGTCAGTCAACAAATGTGGCAAAACGTTCTCCGTGTTCTCTGGTGCGTTCAAGATCTCCGTGATAGAGACCTCTAGTGGTGACATGAGGAAAAAGGGAAATGTAGCCAATGTAGTACATGTATTGTACACAGAGCAAAGTCTGGTCACAGAGCTGGTCACACACACACACACACACACACACACACACACACACATATATACGTATACTGTCTATCTTTTTTAATTACCTTATCAGGTGACTATGTTTATCAGTATTATTGTAAAAAATGTTAGTAATTAGGGGGCGGCAGTAGCTCAGTCAGTAGGGACGTAAGATGCAGCTGGAGAGGTGCCAGCTCCTCCTCCTGGGTGCCGAGGTGCCCTTGAGCAATTGGGGTATATGTATATGGCAGCTCCCATGCTTAACATCTTTTCCCCAGTGCATGTGTTGTGATTGTGTGTGTATGTATGTGTCAGTATAACTGTACAGCATGTAAAACAAACAAAACAATGAATGATGGAGTGAAAAAATAGAATTTCCCCCTTCATTCATCTTAATCTTAATACTATGTGTACACCGTGTACTTTTTATCCTACATTCCTTGGTTATCAGTGGAAACATACATGGATATCATCATTATTACAGTTTGTCTAACATGAAATGCAGTGTGTACAAAAAATATTTTCAAATCATTTTGTAAATCATAATTAGTGCTCACAGTAAAGAACTTGAATCTATCACCTCGCTCTGTCAGGACTTGTTGTTGGAGCTCGAACATAATTTGTAAAGTTCCTGGATTCACACAATGACACATAACTTTAAAAAAACAAATCTGAGGTTAATATTGTATGTATTATACTGCCCCTGTGTGTATCGAGTGGTGTCAGACTGATAGTTACTTTGCATATTGAGGTTGGAAAAAAGGTGGAAAGCCACCGTGTGTTACTTCCTTGACACAGTTAATAATTAATGTTTTTACACATGAACTGAACTGTGACAGCATTCATTTTTTATGTTTTGACAGAAAAGTCCAGCTGATGATACCAGCAAGGAATGTAAGTGCAACATAAATCTGTTCCTTTCCATTTAATCTCGTAGTACCTGCAGTATTAAATATTCAGACACACACAACTCCATCCTGTCATGCCACGTAACATCAGATGATGAAATGAATAAACTAAAGCTGATAATACAAACATAAATAATCTTATTCATTATTCAGTCATTTGTAATCACTGTATTTTGTGTCCATGACTGTCTACAGTTAGATGCAACACCACAGCCATGCCACATTAGTTTCTATTTTTGTTTTTCCCTTGGCACACATCACTATCCCCAGATTGACCTGACCTTTGTGTTTGCACATTCCAAAACGTCAGTGGTACGTCAGCCTTCGTGATTGTTGTTTATCGACAGGTGAAAATTCCCTATCTGAACCTGCCTGGTAGAACCACTGACAACTTTTCATTTCTTTCTTTCAGGACAAGTTTAACTTTACACAGTGGATTTTTGTCCCCTAGGTCTAATTTTGAAAAATATAACTGCCTGTAACTCATGTAAAATTCCCATGGTTGTTGAAACCAGATTTGCTTGTGAAATGTTGTTACAAATTATTCAGTCTGGTGAAGTTTGAAGTATTTTTAAATGATAACAGAATTTATATTATCTAACTCTTTCATTCTATTTGAGTTATTGAATTGTGTTTTTCACACAGCACAGGGGAATAAGCAGTGAGCTTTTCTTCTATTTGTCACAAAAAAGTCAATCAAAGTAGCTCCTGTTCGATTTATAGTGAAGCTAGACAATGTATAAAAGCTTATAATAACATAGATAAGATAATAAATAGATTTGTTTTAAATATTTGGGGCTTATCAATATAAAATAGTGTGGAAAGACTAATTGAGAGATTATTTTCAATCTTGAAGTTATTTTGTTCAACCACATAAATGTGTGTTCTGTCATGTCATGTTCATAAAGTCCCAGGTACAGAGAAAGTTCAGGTGGCAGCCGATGACACAGATGATAATGCAGCAGAGGAAGAGCAGTGCTCCCCCTCAGTGCTCGTGAGGAACATATCTGATGGAATGAAAGAGGAGTTTCTGCAGATGCTGGTGAAGAACGTTTTGAAGGATCACAACTCTCCATCGGCCCACTTCACATTGGAAGTCATTCGTGACATCTCTTCTGTCGTAATCACTTTCCAGAGTGGAAAAGGTGAATTAATGTAATGTAATTGTGTTCTGTATTTTGTGCTTGTGCGTGGTAACACTTCCACTTGTACTGGGGTGTCTGTGGTGACAGCAATAACATTCAGACTTATGAAAGATATGAACGCTACAGGCCACAGTGACAACTAATGACATATAAACCCAAACCCAACACTAACCAGATCATCAGGCTGAACTACACCAGTGAAATCATTTTTGAATAATAGATGAATACATTTCTGAACTCAGAGACATTGTCAACACCCTCACTCAGAATAGTACCAACCTATATGAAACTGTACAGTAGAACGGACAAGTAAAGCAATACAGGGGCCACATGTTTAAAACATTACAAAGTTGCAAATGAGAAAAAATACGTAATACTGTTAAAAAAGAATAGCAGTTTTATGAGAATGAAGGCACGCTCTCCTCAGTCAGAATTTAACAAGAAAATATTAAGTCATTATATAAAGAAAATAGATTAACTAGAATAAAAAAATATTACATATTAAGGAATCATATTTTCAAAACCTAAGTTGTGATTCACTGTGAAAAAGATGTTAAATAGAAATGTCATTCAACAAGATAAAGACAAAAGTCAGCAGTGATATGAGAAAATCCTTCTGGATTGAAAATCATGACCTAATCTCAAACTCTATTCACAGTTGTTTGCCAAATATTACTCAGTTCATAGACCACCACACTTTTCCTCTGCAAAACTATTTTTTCCAGGCATGTATAGTTCTTTCTTTATCATAGACAGTTTCTTACACATTATTTTATAACATGACACTGATTGAAAGATTAAAGTATTGACAGTGTAAATGTTCAACAAAATGAATATTATGACTTGATTGTTACACTATCGCAGTGCTTTTGTTGCTCAAATACCAACTTTATTCTCATGTTATGATTTTCCTCACAACTTGCAACTTCACCCTCACAAAATCAAGATTGTATTTTTGTCCTGTATGACTTTATTATCAAATATATAAGATTACTTCTTGTTAAAGGTGCAGTGTATAAGATTTGGTGGCCTTTAGAGGTGAAGTTGCATGTTGTATCCATCACCTCACCCTCACCCTTCTTAACGTGCCCGAGAACCTATGGTCGACTTCAGTTGTCATTAAAACTCAAAATATGTTTTAGTACGTCCACTCAAGGCTTCTGTAAAAACATGGTGGCCTCCGTAGAGTGGACACGCTCTTCATGTAAATATACGCAAATGGGCTCACTTAAGTGTAATGGAATATCTTTTTACATTCAAGTGATTATAAATTCCTGAAAATGTCAGCATGTAATTGTTTTAGAACATTTCTAGAAGTGACTAAAACGGCCGAAATCGTACACACTGCACCTTTAAGTGATCTAAATACAACATTGTTTACTCCTTCTTGCATAATGACCTTGATTTTTTTCACCATCCCACAGAAAGTGCAGAGTTTATGGTGAGATACCCTCACAACAGGATGTTCACAGCTAAGAAGTTGACGGCCCTGCCTCTTGAACTCACAAAGCAGGTTGTGGTGGAAGACATCCAGAACATGGACAAAGATCACATCCACCTGTATTTTGATAATGCTGTTGGCAATGTGGAAAATGTTCTGTTAAATGAAGCGGAACATTTTGCTGTCGTCACTTTCAAAGACAGTCAAGGTAATGCAATTACAGTGGTATTTCTCAGAGGTTGTACACATCTAATGCAATGCTGATCAGAGAAGTTGGGCTAAATTTGACGTGTGATGTTTTTCTTCAGCTGCTCAAAAGGTTGTCAAGATGAAGAAGCATCTCATCATGCAGGAAGAGATCAATGTTTATCCTTACTATTCATCTTTGGGTGGAGCTCTCTATGGCAAAGACAGGCCCTCTGTAAAACTCCCCACTGCCATCTCCATATCCATGGACAATGCTTTGTGGAGATACCTGAACGACCATAAGTCAGCAGAGCAGACCATCCACACCGACTTAGCTAAACACTTCTGTAATGTCACACTCGACCAATCTGCTGTGTGCTTGAGCCCATCGTCTTCGATCCTGCGGCGAAAGGATGCCACAGCAATCGTTAAAGAGTGGAGTGGTACCGTGAAGACAGCCTTTGCACAAATATTGACCAAATTCAAATGCCTGAAGTTTCAGCCAGAGCCGGATGTGTGGGAAGAGTGTTCCGAGAAGGTCAGAGGGATGCTGGGCAATCAGGATGTGGATTTAGTGTCTGACCAAGCCAGAGGTGTATTGTCAGTGGTTGGCTTTGTGGATGATGTCAACAGACTTGAACAAAGTCTGGATGAAGTCATCACTAAGATTAACAGAAGGGCACAGAGGGAGAGGGCAACAAAGACCCAAGACATCAAGATGTTACCATCTATCTTCCACTTGCTGTATCAGAATGGTCTTCAGGACAAGCTACAACAGGCGCACCCAGAAATCCAAATGTCATTCAACAAAGAAGGTCAATGTGTGACAGTCATTGGTGTAGGTGAGGAAATTTCGGAAGCCAACAGAATGATCGATGATGCAACATCTGCATTAAAGGGGCTGAATTTAGAAATGGATAAAGCCGTGCTCGATTTGCTGAAAGCTGATGAGCAAGAGGATCTTACAAATGTCCTACTGATGGATTATGGAATCAGTGCATCATTTAAGATCAGTGCACATCGAGTAGAGATCCTGGCTTTTTCTGATCAAGATCTTACCAAAGCTGATGATCATCTGAAAAACCTTCTAATGTGTCAGAACATTGATGTTGAAGACAGGAGTGTCCTACAGAAGGTAGAGTGGCAGGATCTTGTCAAAAGATTAGAGAATGACAACAGCAAGTCATGCAGGAGACTCCATATCCTCAGTTGTGTCCCACAAGTTGTTGTGAGCGGCCACAGGAATGTTGTCATGAAGGTCAGCGCAGAGCTCGAGGACTTCTTGGTGCAGAATGCTGAAGTTGAAGAAAGTGTTGTGGCCAAGCCCAGTGTTGTTGTCGAATTCCTTAAAAAGTGCAAACAACGTAGTTTGGATCAAGTCAAAGAGAATGTGGTGATATCTTACAGAAAGGAGGCCATCTGTCTCACAGGGCCCAGAGCTCATGTCACAACTTGCAAGACCATGGTTGAAAAGTTGATCCAGTCTGTGCACTTTGAAAGTTTGAACGTCTCCAAACCTAGAGTGACAAAGTTCTTCAGAGATAACGAGACAATGTATGTTAACTCTCTCTTGAATGAAACTGGCTGTTTAGTTCAGGTCATCGATGATGCCAGTAATGCACAGGTTGTGGCTCTGAGCCAAAGTCCAAACATTGTATATCAACTTCAGACACCTGAGGGTGTGGAAATAGCTGTTTGCAAGGCAGATTTGTGCAGTTATCCAGTGGATGCAGTTGTCAATTCCTCTAATGATAAGCTCCAGCATGGTGGAGGCCTTTCATTAGCACTACTGAAGGCTGCAGGTCCTCAGTTGCAGGTTGAATCTGACAAAATAATTAGTTCCAGGGGGCAGCTCAAGCCCGGAGACTGTGTCATCACAGATGCTGGAGGGCAGCTTCGTTGCAAAAAGATCATTCATGCAGTTGGACCTGTCTTTGATCGAAATGCACCTAATAAGTCTCTGCTACTGCTAAAGAAAGCTGTGATGAAGAGCTTGGAACTTGCTGAAGAAGAAGACTGCAGAACAGTGGCTCTGCCTGCCATCAGCAGAACCCAAGGCTTTCAACTGGATCAGTGTGCGCTGACCATCGTCACAGCAGTGAAAGAACACTGTGATTTGAAGTATGGTGACAGCACACTGAAGAAGATCCACCTGGTAAACATTGATGACCCTGCTGTTCAAGAAATGAAGGAAGCAGTTCGACAGAGATTTGGAAGTGGAGGTGTCAGTCTCCCAGCCGTGTCTCAGTCTGTGACACAGTCTGTGACGAGTGCTGTATCCACCCCGTTAGACCCAAACTGCCTGGCCCAAGTGACAACGGCGGAGGGCTTGGATGTCACGCTCACAAAGGGAAGCATTGAGCATGCCACGGTAACTTGAGTTGTCTGATTATGTGTGTATATATATATATATATGTGTGTGTGTGTATTAAAATAACCACCCCTATCTTCATCGACTGACTTGTTTTCACAAAAATGACAAACATGAAGCTGATAATATCCTCTTCTTAGGTGGATGTGATTGTGAACACTGCAGCTGAAGATCTGGCACTGAACAAAGGAGCCATTTCCACTGCCATCCTAAAGGCGGCTGGACCCAAACTTCAGCAGCTGGTAAATGCTGAAGGATCCAGAGGACACTTTGGCCAGGTCATTGTGACGGACGGCTGCCAGCTGAGGAGCAAGAAAGTCTTTCATGCGATAGCACCTCCATGGGACCAAACACAAAACACAACTGGGGTAATGTGTCTCTCATTTTCAGCATGATGGTTTCTCTGAATGGTTCTCAACTTAATGCGGCTTCAAAACATATGGGACATACCTCTGATCCACCATGTAGCATGTCTGATGTTTAACCTCATCCATGTAATTTGTCCAACATCGTTTCCTCTGGGCTATTCTCTTTGAGGCTTTGGGCACATTGTGCACAGTGACAGTGTGAACAGTATCTAGTACCTAGATTAAACAAATACCAATCTTCTGCTTCACAGATACTGAGCGCCATTTTTAAGGATTGCTTGGAGAGGGCAGAGGACTCTGGACTGAGCTCTATTGCTTTACCTGCTGTTGGCACTGGAAACCTGGGCTTTCCAAGAGACCTTGTCTCGTCTTTACTGTTGAGTGAAATCTCAGCATTTAGCTCGAAACAGCCGACACAGCTGAAACAGGTTGTTATCATTCTTTATCCAGGAGATGCACAAACTATTCAGGTAAGGAAACCAAAAGATCCTTGTCGTATATTATTTTCACCAAGATATGAACTGAATGATAAATGAGCTATTCAAATGGTAATGTCTGTTTTTAATCTCTTAAATTTAGGAAATAAATATTGATCATAGTTGGGTTGTGTCCACAGGTTTTCAGTGATGAATTTGAAAAGCGGTTCCCAGGTGGTCAAGTGCCTTCAGATCCCTCACAAAATACAGGTAAGCATTGACCCTTCACTGTTCAGAGCAGCGAGTGTGAGGCTGTTGAGCATATTAGAAAACTGACCAAGATCATTTAAACAAACATGTTAATTTTGTAATGAACCATATAACAACATTTGGCAGCCTATCATTTCATTCCTTGCGTACAACATTCCCTAAGTCATAACGCAAAAGGTGCAGTGTGTACGATTTGGTGACCTCTAGAAGTCCTCACCCTCACCTTTGATACATCTATAACAAAATGTTGTCCTGACTCTTATTGATGCTATTTTAGATTTTTCCACAGATTTGTTTGTTTTGATTTTGTTTTTGCTAAATTTATAATGAACAAATATTTGTGTGTTTTGCTTTATTATAGTCATTTTCATTATTTTCATACATATTTGTCAAAATCGAGCATTAGCACTATGTTCACTGTATGTGCATATGGCTCAATAAAACACATTGGGGGAAAATTGTAATAGACCAAGTGAATATGCTGAACTAGAAATGGGTTAGTATTTCTAAAATAGTTTGAATGGCTGACTGTATTATCAAATGCAGTGTAATTACTTCATGTGTTTTTTGTTTCCAGTGCCTTCAGGTCCCTTCTTAAATGTCGTCTCAAGTGCAGGAATGCATGAGGCCAAAATTGGAGGTGTGAGCGTTCAGGTGGTGACAGGAGACATCACCAAGGAGACCTCTGAGGTCATTGTCAACTCCTCCAATGACACCTTCTCACTCAAGTCAGGTACATGACATGAAGAAGATGATTCTTAAATAAATTTACATTTCAACATGTATGGACATTATATTAAATCATGTTTTCCTCCTCCAGGTGTTTCAAAGGCTATTCTGGATGCAGCTGGTCTCAGTGTTGCAGAAGAGTGTGAAGGTCTTGGTAAGAAAATTTCAGGTTTATTATTATCATGAAATAAATAATAATCATAATAATTATTTATAATGATTCAATAATAAATAAATTAAATTACTTACCGACTTAACTTAACTCTTTAACTTGACTTCATCAATCCTAAGTATACATATCAAATATTCATGCATTTTAAAAACTTTTAACCATTCAATTGTCATGTTTCTTCACGATGTACCTCCTTTTTATAATCTAAAAAAACACAATCATTTTTTTATTTTCAATATACTTCATGCAAACGGGACTTTTTTGGGTTTAATGATTGAGGCTTGGCATATGTGACAGATTGGCGCCAAAATGTATTTCTATGAATTTTTAAGTTTTACCCAATGTCATTAACCCACGTTTTTATGCCCTCGACACAAAAACGTGTTCATATAAAAACAAGCTTTAAAAGTTATATAAAGTTATATTTTTTCAAAAATATTTTTGGTCATTTACTAAACTAGCATCAGTCCTAATCCTACATATCAAATATTCATGCATTTAAAAACGTGTAACCCTTCAATTGCCATGTTTTTGTCATGATACCACTCCACTTTCTGTTTCCTGTCAAATGAAATGTATACTTTGCTGTCCACACTGAATGCCATACAAAAAAAGAATAAAGAATAATATAATTATGAAGTAAAGGCCGTAGCAGCCCAATTCATGTAGACATTTGTCAGTAATAGTAAACTATTTTCTCCATTTGCCATATATGGTAAAAATGACATCATCATGAAGAAAATCTCTCAGAGCACAAACTTAAAGCCTATGTCCTCCACATGGTAACAGAGCCTCCAAATCTATTGTCTTCATCTTTTAGGTGCCTCACCAAACCCAGGTATGATACTTACCAGTCCAGGAAACCTGCGGTGCAAGAAGATCCTGCACGTGATCGGACAGAGTGACCCGGCAAAAATCAGACAGGTGGTGACCAAAGCTCTGGAGATGTGTGGGAAACACTCCTTCACCTCTGTCTCGTTACCAGCAATTGGCACAGGTGAGTTTCAGAGATTACAGAGATTTTATAGGAACATCTGGACTCATCCTTTCTATTGTTGTTTGTGGAGTGACGTCAACTTAGATTTGGATTTATCCAAATTTCCTTCATAGTTTGTTTTTTTCATCAATAACATGTAAAAGAAGAGCTGTATTGTTGCTGTGTGTGATGCTGTCTGTCCTGCCTCACCCTGTTCTGCCTCACTGTTTCAGGTCAGGGCAACGCGCAGGCGAGGCAGGTGGCAGACGCCATGTTCGATGCAGTTATTGATGCCTTAAACCAAAACCCTCAAAGCTCCCTGATGACTATTCGGATCGTGGTTTTTCAACCGCCGATGCTGAAGGAGTTCCACAGCAGTTTGCAAAGCAAAGGGCCAAGGGCAGCCTCCAGCGCCGGGTTACTTGGAAGCATCGGCAACAAAATCAAATGTAAGTACAGAAAAGGGTCTTCTCAAAATCCGTCTTGAATGAATGTGTCACTTCATAAAAGGATTAATACTTGATGTCACTCCACTTGTCGCCCATGGTGCCTCAAACAGCCTCAACTATGTTTGTTACCTCAATGTTAATGTTGTCAAACCCACAATGTGATCAAAAGACTGTTCAGGATGGCTCTGATTGTGATTGTCCTCATTTCTGTGACAAAGCAAGGTCACATGGCTGACTTACTTTACTGTAGTAAATTAAATCAAATCAAATCAAATCAAATTTTATTTATATAGTCCGGATTCACAAATCACAGTTTGTCTCACGGGGCTTCACAGGGTGGGTGAAAAAACCCTTTTAACAAGGGAAAATAGGTAGAAACCTTAGGGAGAGTCACAGGTGAAGGATCCACCCCCAGGACGGAGAGACATGCAATGGATGTTACATAGAATATTCTATAACAATTCACACATTATAAATGTAAATGTTTTAGTCCATCTTAATCTCTGGGTTCATCACGGTTCCACGAGCCCAGGACCCAACAGTACTCCAACAGTTTGCCACAGGGATGACAACATTCTTTTGGCAGTTCTCATCCCATTGGTTCCCTCAGTAAAAGGTCAATATTTTTTGTGACTGCTGTCACAAGTTGACAAAATCACAACATGATTATGAACTGTAGAAAGCCAACATCTTTATAAGTTCTTTGAAATCACCTCGTAATGATGCTTCTTATTGTTTGACATGATATTTAAGTCATGTGTGAACTACAGTCCTGAAAAGCCACTGAAAGAATGAACCGTGACCAGAGAGGCAGAGAATAATGTTCAGGTTTGAAAGTGAGATGAATAATGTGAAGCATGGAATTGACTCTTCCAGCTTTCTTCTCGGGTGGATCTGTGGACAAGCAGCAGAAAAACAAAGACTTTGTCATCAAGCCTTTAGCAGTCGACTCGGCCTGCTTCCACATCTGCGGTAACTCACAGGCCAACGTGACCTCAGCCAAGCGCTGGATCACCGACTGTATAACCAAAAATCAACGCACCAACACCATGGTGGAGCCTGCAATCCTCAACTTCTCCCAAGTGGAAAACCAGCGAATCGTTGACATCCAGAAGAACAACGGTGTGAGTATCAGGATCGAAAGCAAGAGCGGCCAAGCCTCCTTGACCATCGAGGGGTTCAGCAACGATGTGGTGGAAGCCTCCAACGAGGTCAATGCTTTAATGAAGAAGGTTAGGGATGAGGAGAACCTGAAGAAGCAGGTGGAGATGGCGAGCGCAGTGGCAGACTGGCAGTACCAGCTGAATGGCCTGCGCTATCAGAGCTTCGACCCCTTAACCAACTTCAAGCTGGAGGATGCACTGAAACAGAATCTGCCTGTTGTACAAATCACCGTCCAGGGTCATAACTACACCGTCACCCTGCCAGAGGGCCCGGCCACCGACAGGCAGGGAAACACACTGCACATCAAGAGGGTGGACAAACTCAGAGGTAGGTGACTGATCCAGGAGGGACATAGATTATAAAGTAACTGCCATACAATAGTAATGATAAACAGATTCAAATCCCGTAATTTTTTCTCATCTGTCCCTCTCTCGTCTGCCAACATCATGATGCCAACACTGTGTTTTGTTATTAGATGAAGTGCCACCACACTGGGATGCTATGCCACCCAACTCACCCTGTCTGGCCGTCCCCCTGAAGCCCGGATCAGCAGAGTACAACGATGTCCAGCAGAAGTTCCAGGCCTCATGCCCCCGAACTGTCATTAAGGTGCAAAACAAGTGTCTGTATTTAAAATACATGTGTTCTTATTTCCTGAACTGATCCAAAAGTTATAGTTTTAGAAAAAAAAAAATCTTATGGAATCAGTGTGTGCTATTGTTGTTGTCTGACCTGGCTTAAATCAGACAATTAAAAAAAAATCAGGGTTAGAACAGTTCTCCTTTAGGTGAGAAATGTTCTCCTCCCTCCTCAGATTGAGAGGATCCAGAACCCGACACTGTGGCGGAGCGTGCAGATCAAGAAGCGAGACATGGAAATTAGGAACGGTCACAAGAACAACGACAGGCATCTGTTCCACGGCACCTCTCACGACATCATGAGCACCATCAGCGAACATGGCTTCAACAGGAGCTACGCAGGCAAGAACGGTGAGCAGCTCCTGTGGACATGAAGTTGGTATGATCAAGATGTCGTGAAGCTTTAAAGGTGTCGCTTCATGTTCCTTCAGACACTCAGGAAAACAAAGTGATAACACCGGTCTTTCATTTTCAGCTGCTTGTTACGGCAACGGCACATACTTTGCTGTGGATGCCAAATACTCTGCACAGGACACCTACTCCCGACCCAATCAGAAGGGGGAGAAGATCATGTACCTGTGCCAGGTGCTGACCGGAGATTTCACACTGGGACAACAACACATGATTGTCCCGCCTGCAAAGAGCAGCACATCATCACAGAAGTACGACAGTGTGGTGGACAACGTCAACAAACCCAACATGTTTGTCATCTTCCACGACTCCCAGGCTTGTCCTGAGTACCTGATCACATTCAAGTGACGCCACAGTGCACTCAGCTCTTTTCTCTTTATTCTGATCAGTTCAATTAATATTTTTGTTTTGTTTGATCATTTACTTGAGATATGTTTTAAGCTAGTTAGTTAAAGTAATAATCTGCTGTCTTAAAATGCCTTTGAAGAATTAATCACAGAAAAGAAGAATTACATTTTGATATTAGATCACTTTTTCTTGCTATGTACTCTATTATTGAAGGGAAATTAAATGACCTGCTCACCTGCAGGAGATCATGTGACAGAAAAGACTTGTCTGCAAATACGAATGAGGTTAGTCTTAGATTACATTTTTGAGCACAATCGTGAAAAGTTACTGGTGTGCCAGTAAACATGCTAATGAACAAATGAATCAGCACTTGGGCAGCAGACATGGAGGTGGAGCTCATTACAGGTCCAGGTGGACTGGTGTCAGTCAGAGTCCTCAGACACATACTTTAGTCTTCCACCCATGTCCCTGATCAAATTATATAAAGAAATGTCCATGTAAATATATGTGACGTTCCTCTAATATACATGTTCTATATGACATGTACACAAATCCCTCTTCTCCTCATAGACTAATACCAGAATCACATTTAGAACAAATGATGTACAATTAGGAGAATCCGCTGTTTTCGCTTTAAACATTTTACAACATTCTGCTGCTTCAACATACATTTTTTTAAAGCCACAAAACATACTATTATTCTATGTTGTAAAAGCACAATTCATAGCTTACACATTAAAAACAACATGTCTGTGATTCTAATTTGACATTTAGAAATCTACTTTTAAACTTTACGTTTCACCCCTTTAATGTCAAATCTTTGAATGTTGGGCTCCAGAATTGAACAAAGTTTGCTGCTTGGAGTAAATGTGATACTTCTGTCACTGAACATGTCCTATTGTTTTTGTCGTTATTATACTACTACTATTATTACCATTATTACGTAGTATGATGTATTTTATTTTATGTTTTAATCAATTTTATTCTATATATTTAATCTATCTTTTTATCCAAATTATATTCATATTCACATAATATATTATACTACTATTACTACCATTATTAATAAGTATTCTAGTGAATTTATTTCATTCCATGTATTTAATCTAATTTTTTATCCATCTGCCAAACACCATTTATAATCTGACATTGTCATTTGTCACGTTCCTGTGGTTCATTATAAACACTCACAGCCAGATTTGATTGACAGTTTATGTGGATTGTACACCAAAGTGTGTATACCCCCTCTGGCGGTTCGGCCTATGGTACTGCATGTGCAGTAATAATTAGTAACCACAAGATGGCAGATCACCGTCTGCTCTATTTATTTATTATTCTGTTTCCATTGTGACATACACTCTAATCCACTAGGTGGCAGTATGAGTCTTGACAGCCAATCAGATTGCAGCATCTCCATGCTGCTTCATCTGTTCATATTCATATTCATATTTTTATGTATGAAATAGTACATTTTTATTTGTGTGTGTGTGTGTGTATATATATGAAATAGTATATTTTTATTTGTGTGTGTGTATGTGGGCTTCTATATGTGTGTCTGTGTGAGTCTATATGTGTGTGTGTCTATGTGCATTTCTATATGTGTGTCTATGTGTGTGTGTATATATGAAATAGTAAATCTTTATTTTTGTGTGCGTATGTGGGCTTCTATATGTTTGTCTGTATGTGTGGGTCTATATATGTGTGTGTGTGTGTGTCTATGTGCATTTCTATATGTGTGTCTATATGTGAGTCTGTGTGTGTGGGTCTATGTGTGTGTATGAAATAGCACTCAAGAGGCCTCGCCTGACCCCACCCCCTGAAGCTTTTCATTTCTTGTCCCTGCTGATCGATGTTTGAATCGTTGTTATGATGAATAAGAATTGTTATCTGAATGTAGATACATGTGTGTTTACATTCTCTCAGCTTTTAGATGGATGACGTCATGCACACACAAAAAAAAAAAAACGTTTTGGGAGGAATTCCTGCTCGGGCCTGGAACACACCTCCTCCCTACAGGTGTGTCCTACCTGTTTTTTGACGGTTTTGGAACACGGAAGTTTTCGGAGTGCCACGGATCATTTTACCTGCACGCACAGACACAGACACACACACACGCGCGCGCGCGCGCACACACACAAACACACACACACACACACACACACACACACAGCCTTGCCTGGTGACAGCCTGAGAGTAGACCACCCCCTCCGCCTCTGTCCTCCGAGGAACTTTGGGAGTCGAACCCGCGGAAGCGAGTCCCACCCGATGGCATCCGCCGGCGGACATGAGCCGGGCCCCGGGTTCGCGGAGATGTCGGTTCCCGGCGGCAGCTCAGAAAAGCTGAGCCCCTCTGCGGTCAACCGCGTCCTCATGGAGATATTGACGTACTTCGGCCGGGCCGTGTTGGTCTTCTACCCGGTGTATGTGACCGGGTACCTGGGCCTGAGCATCAGCTGGGTGCTGCTGTGCATGGTGATGGTCACCTGGTGGCAGAAGAACCGCCAATGGAAGGACACACGCATCGGCACGGCCATCGACTTCGTGGACAACGAGAAGCACGTGATCCGCCAGGAGCTGCAGAGCGCGCTGCAGATGGCCACATGGGTATGTAGGGCTCGTGCACGGCCAGACGCGTGCACAGCAGGGGGGCGCCAAGAAATACACCATGTTTCACTGTTGTGGTGGCTGCGTGAAATGACCCTGGGTGTCATGCATGTTTTAAAGGTGCAGTGCGTGGGCTCTAGTGAAATCCAATGGTGAGGGTGCCGCAGCTAAAAAGACACCCCCCCCCCCCCAGACCTTCCTCAGACCGCAGACGTGTCTGTGAGAAGTTACTGGAGAGGAGAGTGACTCAAAACAAAGGCCTCGACGTTCGCAACATGTGATCTGCCCGTGATGTTCCCAACACGCCAAGAAATGAACTTTACAGAAACTGTGGGTGAAGAATGCTCACAGGGAAATACGTCTCTGGCAGTAAAGGTCAACGCTGACGGGTTGCCAGGACGACCCGAGTAAACCAAACACCTTAGCTCCTGTTGACTGTTTACTCTGTCCCGCTGTGATCCTGTCAAAGGGCTCCCCAGTGGTCACTCGTGGTACGGTAACAAAAACAGCATTTTTGGCTTTGACCACAAGAGTGATTTAGACGCATGTAAAACACCTGGCAAGACATGTAAAAGACATGGTGTCACTCCCGCTGTTGCCATGACAACGATGGGTTGCATTTGCATGACAGACATGCCAGACTTGGGTGGAAGTTTCCTCTCAGCTTAAGCCCCACCCACATAAACGCTGAGTCACAGGAGGGATTGTCATGCCATGTCAGCTCGGGCCCTGTCATCTGATCCATCACATTTTGTTGTGTTTCAGGTCCATTTCCCAGATGTGGAGAAAGTGGACTGGGTCAACAAGGTGCAGTGTGACACCAACATGTTTATTTATTCTGCTTTAAAGAAACGCTTTCTGGGGAGATGATGCAACCTCTATCAGCTCTGAACTTCCTGTTTAACCTCTTTTGTTCAAACCTGAGTTAACTTCATCTTCAATCAGATGCTATGTACCAGGTCTAGTGTACAGCACATGTATATATATATATGTAATTCCTACTTATGCTAGTGCTTATTAAAGGCTTGGTGTGTAGGATTTATTGGATCAGTTGTCATAGAGTATAGTAAACAATAAAGAATAAGATGATCTTCACTTTCATGTCGTAAACTCAGCACATGATGGAGACTCAGTGAATGACTCTGATATTGAGTTTGATGTTCAGTACTTCAGGTAAGTGTCACATGAGTGTTTATTATGGTCTGTTTGAGGTGTGTGTCCTGCTCGTCTCTGGTCTCCAGGTGTTGGAGCAGGCCTGGCCTTTCTTTGGGATGTACATGGAGAAGCTCCTGAAGGAGAACATCCAGCCGGCTGTCAGACTCTCTAACCCCGCCCTCAGAATGTTCAGCTTCACCAAAGTCCATTTTGGACACATAGTGAGTGGAGACGCGTCTCTTGTCCCTCTGACTTCACCCAGAGTCACCACTGTATCTCATGTATGTTCTCACCTGATTCCAGCCGCTCAGGATCACAGGGATCAAAGCCTACACAGAGGAGGTGGATCAGAGGGAGGTGGTCCTGGACATGAACATATGGTCTGTTCCTCTTCCTCTTAGTCCAGAGCCCCATGGGATGAATGTATGGATGGATGAACTAATAGATGGATGGATGGATGAATTAGGGGTTGGATGGTGGATGTTGGATAGATAGATGGATGGATGAATGAATTGATGGTTGGTTTGCTTGGGTGATGGATGGATGGACGTATCAATCGATCAATCAATCAACATTTATTTATATAGCACTTTATAACACCAACATCTACCCAAAGTGCTTTATGATAAGAATAAAACACAACATAAATGAAACATGTGAAAAACATTGATTATATCCATAAAAGTTACAGAAAGCACAGAGGCACCACAGTGCTTGGTGTTAAGAACTAAACTGGGTCAAAAGAAGTAAAAGGTGATTGGAAAATAAAACATAAGTAAAAAGTCAAACCAAGACATAAAGAAAGAAAGTAATGAATCGCTATATGAAATAGATGAGTTATGTTGTTGTGTTGTTGTGTTCCTGTTGTGTTGCGTTCCCTGTTGTGATAAGTTGTTGTGTTCCCTGTTGGTGGTTGTTGATTTGTGTTCCTGTTGTCGTGTTGTGTTCCTGTTGTGTTGTTGTGTTGATGTGATTGTTGCTGTGTGACTCTGCAGTTATGAAGGTGATGTGGACATCGACACGGTGGTGAAGCCGCCCGTCACCGCTGGTGTCAAAGGCCTGAAGGTGAGCACCATGATCTCTGTTCTCCCGCCTCCTCCTCCTCCTCCTCCTCCTCCCCCTCTCCCTCCTTCTCCACGTCCACCTCTCCCTCCTCTTCCTCCTCCCTCTCCTCTTCTTCCTCCTCTCCCTCCTCCTTCCCCTCCTCCTCTCCCTCCTCCTCCTCCTCATTACCCATTACGCTCTGTGTTCATCTCTCTCCAGCTCAAGGGGATGATGAGGGTCATTTTGGAGCCTCTCATTGGCCAAGTACCACTGGTGGGAGGAGTCACCTTCTTCTTCATCCGCCGCCCGGTGAGTGCCGAGTGCTGGCCATGTTTCCGTCCCCCCTCTGTGAAATGTGTGGCACAGTCTTGGTTGATGCGTCATCTTGTTTCAGACTCTTCAAATCAACTGGACTGGAATGACCAACCTGCTGGACAGTCCGGCCTTCAGGTTGGTGTCCATAGCAACGCCCTCAGATGTAAACACAGCTCCAACAGTTGTAAACACTCCGCTCTCCCTCTGTCACCTCCCAGTTCGTTGTCGGAGGAGACTATCGTTGACATCATTGCCTCTCTCATGGTTCTGCCAAACCGCATGTGTGTCCCTCTGGTAGACCAGGTCAAAGTGGACCAGATGAGGTTCCCTCTGCCTCGAGTATGTGAGACGCCTTCACCTGTCAATCGACCACTTTACACGTCAGCTCATATTTCACTTTCTACCAATGCAGCCTTTTATAGTTATTGTTCTTTGTTGTAACAATGTCTCGAGCATCTGTTAAAGGAGACACTGGGACTGTGAATTTAAATTCAATATTTATAAAAAACTGTACAACATGTGGCCTCCTCCCCAGGGCATAGTGAGGGTCCACCTGCTGGAGGCCAGGGACCTGGTGCCCAAGGACACGTACATGATGGGTTTGGTCAAAGGTAAATCGGACCCGTACGCCACGCTCCGAGTTGGCAACCGACACTTCAAAACCAAGACCATCAAAGAGAACCTGAACCCGCAGTGGAACACAGTGTATGAGGTGACGGACCATAATGGCCTTTATTCCGATAAACAGATCCTCCACTGCAGGACTCTATGAACTGGTTGTGAACCTTCTCCTCTGTGAGCAGTTTGTGGTCCACGAGGCTCCGGGGCAGGAGCTGGAGTTAGAGCTGTTCGATGAGGACACGGACAAAGACGACTTTCTCGGAGGGTGAGGTCATGTATGACCATCAACACATACGTGTGGGGTCAAAGTCACTTTGAGTCACATGACTTCTGATTCTCTCCTTTCTGAGCCTTTCACATATTTGACTTACACAGCAGCACCTCAGGTGAAGGAGATATCCTGTATCATATTTTGATATTATAAAAGTGAATCTTTATTTTCAGCAAATTGGACCACATTCAAAAGTAAACCACCAAGAACCATGTTGAGTTCCTCTCCTTCAAGCATGAAGAACTATCATAGTCCTCAGGTCACAATTAAACTCACGGTGCCAACCAGACCTGCTTTTTTCGTAAATATAAAGGCCATGTAAACTACAGTTGAGTTATTATACACCCATGCAAACATTAGTATAACTATTTTATTTGTCATTTGTATCACTTTGGTTTGCAATTTACACACTTAACATATATTTCTTAAAGTTGTGTACCGTATATTATTTTAAAGGTGTGTAAGATTTTGGTCATTTTTGTCACTTCTAAAAATATTCCAAAACAATTACATCCTGACATCTCCATGAATTTGTTGTCACTTAAATGTTTATTTCTTTCCCCATTACCCTAAAATGGGCCCATTTGTGTCTATTTAGATGAGGAGGGGGTCCTCTCTATGGAGGCGGCCATGTTTTTACAGTGATAAAAGTGGACATACTAAACATATTTTGAGTTTTAATGACAACTGAAGTCGACCATAGGTTCTCCTGCATGTTCAGAAGGGTGAGGGTGGGGTGATGGATACAACATGCAACATCACCTCTGGGGGTCACCAAATCTTACACACTGCACCTTTAAATGATAACAATAAAAAGATTTTCACTTATTATCGACACATTCTTTCTGCATCAGGTACAACCTGGATTTAGGAGAAGTGATGAGGGAGAAGGAAATGGATCAGGTGAGTTATCATATATTATTGTGTAGTAGATTTAATATTTGCAGTTTTAGTTTTAAGTTGTATTCACATACTAATACATGGCTCCACAAAATATCTCTGTTTCCTACGTACACATCAGTGGACTTTGCATGACTTCCTTCTCAGTGGTGTCACTGACCATTGTTAGTTATTGAAATTTCTCAGTTTGTCACTTCATTTGTTTCCAATTAATAACACATGATTTGCTTACAATTATTTTGACAAATGAGGAAAAATGAATGAAAGAAAGTAAATTTCACTGCATCAACCAAGTAAGGTTTGAAATGAATGAAACGGCTGCTGTCATAATAGTTTTACAGAAATCAATATCCTTTAACTCTGGAAGAAGCGGGAAAAAACAAAGCTTAACAATTATTAGATGATTGATCAAATAAATACGTAGAGGAAAAAAATAGGTAAAAGACGAAATAATATTAATGAAAATAATTGAAATAAAAAAGAATCGATAGATAAGATAAATGATAAATGAGTTTGGTATTTGATGAATGAATGTGCCGGAATGAATGTGTCTCTGCTGCAGTGGTTCCCTCTGGAGGGAGTGGAGAGAGGAGAAGTTCATCTCAAGCTTCAGTGGTTTTCACTCAGCACTGACCCCAACCTGCTGAGTGAGGTACTGCGCCCTAACTCTAACTATCACTCATATCACACACTCCGAGCTCCGAGCTCCTGCTGTGTGTTTGTATTGAAGTGTTTCTGTGTCCCAGTCCTCAGACGAGCTGGCCTGTGCCATGCTGTCTGTGTATCTGGACGACGCCTCCAACCTGCCGGTGAGTGAGTGAGTGACCTCTGACCCCTGCTGATGGTGCAGTTTCACTGGAGCAGTGTGTTTGTGTGTTTGTGCACAGAAAGACCACAGTGAGTTCACCAACAACCAGAAACAAGGGAAACACGCCAAGGAAGCTCGGGTAAGAGGAGAGCTCAGACTCTACCTTGCTGTTTGATTGGCTGCCCCCGGTGGTCGTGTCAGCGGGACCCTCTGTGTCATGTCCCACACAGTCAGAGGGCCTCTGCGTATGACCTGTGTTTATCTGTTTGTTAGATTTGTGTTTATGGGGAATATTGAGGCATTTTGGGATGGAGGCAAAAAGTCTTGTTGCTATGACAGCAGAATCTATATATATAAACGTATGTGTGTGTGTGTATGTGTGTGTATATATATATATATACCCCTATGTGAACTGGAGTGTGTTTCTGTCACACAGTCCAGTATCTTCTATCTATTTTCTCATCTTAAAAGGGACCTATTTTGGTTTCACTCACTTTTGGAGTTAAATAAGCTAATAAATTGGTCGAAACCGCCTGAAATGACCTAAACACGTTTGAGTAATTTAACAAAGTCAGTGGCAGCAGTCGGCTGAGAGCCGCCTGTGAGTGTGAAACTTGCTTGCTTAGAAGGCCGGACTAACTTACATTTTCAGCCTATCTGGGATCACCTATCGATCAGCCAATCAGGAGATAGAGAGGTTTCCAGAGGGGGTGGGGGGAGGCAAAAACCTGCATTTTTTTCCAAAGGGCTCATTTAAAAAAAACAAAGAGTTTCTGCGACTCTCGATACGGTTTATCATCATAATAGAGGCTAAGGAACAAATAGAAAGTCCCTTAAATGGGCACAATGGGTCCCCTTTAATGCCAGACAGAGTGAACTCAGATTCTCTCTGTGTGCTCCAGATCTAGTTGCCCCAGTTCAGAACTGGTATTTCTGGTTTGTCCTGTGTGTGTGTGTGTGTGTGTGTGTGTGTGTGTGTGTGTGTGTGTTTGTCACTCTGACTGGGTGTGTTATTACCAGCTGGTGTTCATTTGCTTTGTTCCTCAGCCTTTAGAAACATGCACAGAACAACCTATTTAAATTTGTTTTTACTACATTGGGCTTATCGGGATAATTATAAGAGTGAAAAACCATTAAATTAACAAATACAGATGAATCAGTGAGATGTTCACGGTGTAGGTGGATCACATGAGTCTCCATCTGGTAAAGTAAACAATGTGAGACTAATGAAAATCAGCTGTTTGCCCTGACCTCATTTCACATGCCAGAATGTGTTAAACCATGGTCTCTGAACGCCCCCTGCTGTCCATTATATGAAAGTACAGTTTCAAAATGAAAATCAGACAAAAAAGTCTGAGACTCCGAATCTGGAGGTATGATGATCCTCAGACTTTAAGATAGACATCACTCCAAGTATTTATGTACTTCAGTCAGAATGATCAGTCCAAACATCTGCGGCACAGACCTCAGACATGGTCTGCTGAGAGTTAGCGCAGTGAAATGTGGAGCAGACCAAACCTGACTGACGCCACCCTGCAACTACATCCGCTTCTTGATGGTGAAAATCGTTTATTAAGGCAAGAAACTGGAGCTTCGGTCAGCAACTCCTCTGATAGTGCGGGTTAATCCAAATCTATTTTCATCTAATTCTCTTCATACATTTACTAACTGTAAAAGCTTCTGTACCACCAGCTGATGCGATACAACATATGTTTTTGGACAAAGCTCATTCGACAAGCTTGTAAATATATAATACAGAGAAAAGGAGACGCGTGAGCGTCTGCGCAGACGTATGCAGGATATTTTCCACTCATGTAATTCACATGCTGCCTTGCTCATGTGCTCTGCCCTCAGCTCACGAGGAGAACTCCAGATCCCAACTCCTACGTGGAGTTTTCTGTTGGTGAAGAAGTTCAGAAAAGCAAGGTACAGCTCTCATCCTCTGTCTGTGTGACTGTGCAGTACTCTGTGTGGTACTCTGTGTGGTACTCTGTATAGTACTCTGTATAGTACTCTGTGCAGTATTGTTGTTACGGTCTGAGTGCCTCCACAGGTGGTTTTTGCAACCAAAGACCCTGCGTGGGAGGAGGGCTTCACCTTCTTTGTGCACAACGTGAACACACAGCAGCTGTCCCTGCAGGTGGGACTCAGCTCTCCATGCTGACTCAGCAATATCTGCAGATTCTTGAAGTCTTAGCTTCAAAGAAGTGGTCTGACCCAATGATCCTCCGATCCAGATCAAAGAGCCCGAGAAGAAGACTCCTCTGGGTGTCTTCAACCTGCCCCTGTCGCGCCTCCTCAACACGTCCAACATGACGCTGGAACAACGCTTCCTGCTGGAGCGCTCTGGAGCAAACAGCCAGATCAAACTGAGGACCGTTCTCAGGGTGAGCACGCACAGGAAGCGACACGCATATCTCAAACTCTCCACTGCCATTCAAACCAAAAATCAATCGATGAATCAATTAAGTGACATCATCCCGTGATAGATTCTTACGCTGGAAAAGCCTCCACCCAAGATCATCCTCAGTCCTCCTCCACACGTCCACCAACAAGGTCCTCAGGACAACCAGGGAGGAGCAGGACAGGAGTCGTCCCCTCAGGTGGTTTCAGATACCTCCGATGTAGTAGCTCCACCCCCCAACCGAGCGCCTGATTCCCAGAACGTCCCTCAGGAGGACCACCTGACTCACCGCCGCAACTCCTTCCTGGCTAACGAGTCTCTGCGCTCCGCACCCGCCTCCGGCAACATGCGGCGCTACGACTCCCACAGCCTCCTGTCAGAGAACTCCATCGCCTCGTCGCGCTTTGACCTGTCGGACGGCGCCCAGTATCCAGAGTGAGTACAGTCCATTTTCAAACCTGTCAACACCCCCCCTCCCCACACACACACACACACATGTGAATAACATGATGAATGTTCTGTGATGGATTCAGGGCCATTAGGAATCATCAGGGTACGTTTGGAGAAATACACCTGACTGTGCGATATGGCTCCCTGAGGAACAAACTCATCGTCATGGTCAACGCCTGCAGGTAAAACACAGGGATTAGTTTCACTCATTGGCCTGGCTCCTTCAGAACCAGCTGTTCTCTAAACCCATGCACGAATGTGTCCATGGGCATCGCACCTGGGGGGGGATGGGGGGATTTCGAGACCCCCACTTTTACAGCAAGATGGTTTCATCCCCCGCCTCATTTTCCAAAGGTAAACCCGTTTGCCCCTCCCCCTTCGCAGTGCACCAGCATACAAAAATGGAGTGCACCTCATTTTACAAAACAATTACATAGTGACATTTTCAGGAATTTATAATCACCTAAATGTTATATTCTTTTTCAATGACTCTTAAATGAGCCCATGAATGTATATCTACCTGAGGAGCAGGTCCTCTCCTCAGAGGCTGCCATGTTTTTACAGTATCCCAGAGTGGACTTACTAAACATGATTTGACTTTTAATGACAATGAAAGTCCACAATAGGTTCCCCTGCATGCCTGGAATGGTGAGGGTGAGGTGATGGATACAACATGCAGCTTCACTTCTGGATGTCACCAAATTTTACACACTGCACCTTTAAACAATGAGATTATAAAATGGATGGCGGAGACCTGTGTCTTTGCAGTACCTCCACATTTACTCTGGGTCAATCCAACAAGTCCAAACATGATGTAGCTTCAGTTGTGTAAAGTTGTTCTGCTCCTCCAGTGATAATGACGAGCCGTCCCTGAGATGCTGTAGTTATTCACCGTGTGCACCTGTTCTCCGCAGGAACTTGTTCCCCTGCAGTGACAATGGCACCGACTCATACGTGCGTCTGTATCTGCTCCCTGACCAAACCTGGAGACACCGCAAGAGAACACATGTCAAGAGGAGGACGCTCAATCCTGTCTTCAATGATAAGTGAGTCCACTCCCCAATATTCACCCACAAACACAGGTCCACTCTGACCTGTCCAATCCGACCTGTCCAATCCGACCTGTCCACTCTGACCTGTCCAATCCAACCTGTCCACTCTGACCTGTCCAATCCGACCTGTCCAATCCGACCTGTCCAATCCGACCTGTCCACTCTGACCTCTCCAATCCGACCTGTCCACTCTGACCTGTCCACTCTGACCTGTCCAATCCGACCTGTCCACTCTGACCTGTCCACTCTGACCTGTCCAATCCGACCTGTCCACTCTGACCTGTCCAATCCGACCTGTCCAATCCGACCTGTCCACTCTGACCTGTCCAATCCGACCTGTCCACTCTGCTCTCTGCAC
>JAFBJT010094089.1:71384-90197 GCA_016785325.1 Chascanopsetta lugubris
CTTTTATCCTGTATCGAACAGAAGAAAGCAATTTGAGGAACAACAAGTGAACATCTATTCCACCTCTTCATCTCAAATCGGTGACACTGAACAAGTAGGGCATCTTTCTCACCTTCTTGATGTCCTCAATACATTTAATGATGTAACTGCGCTTCACTGTCTCTTTGACGGCATAAGCATCGCTCAGGATCCCAAGGTGCTCCTCCAGCGCCTGCTGAACGAGGCTGGTCGGCAGGGTGGGGAGGTGAGCCAACTCCCACAGCACTTCCAACACCTGGACACAAACGCACAGTTTAATGACACGGTGCTGTAGATCTTCTCATCTGTTTTGTCACACTTTTCAGTTTCAATCACCTTGACAGTAGGACACATTTATTAACTTACCTTTCCAGTTGTGGTTTCAGAGCGGGCTTCTCTCCCAATCCTCCCTATCAGACTGAGCAGCTTCTGTCTCACCCGGTCGCTCTCAATCTCCCAGCTCTGAATTACATGAAGGTATATGATCATAAACAATATTGCACGCACACTCATATTCACTCTAATTTTCTCTCTCTCTCTCTCTTCTATTAATCTAGTGTCAAAAAAGGCCAGGAGTCTTTGTTGCACTGACCTTCTGTATGAGCACAAAGAGGTGGGTGAGTTGATCGAAGCTGAACTTCACAGCAGCAGCAGCAATGATTGTGTGAATGTTTTCTATCACAGTAGAGGACTGGCCAGCCTGAAACGCCCCCACAGGAATCAATACATCCATCAAAGGGCGGCTACATCACAAATATGCTCATGCAAATGCAGACAGCACGGTTTACTGGCCTATTTTAAGTAATTGAAAAAACAATTGAAAATTTAAAGCTTCATAAATATACATTAATAATGCATAAAGCGGTGCTGTGATGTGGCGAGTGGTGCTCACCTGTATTCTCCAGATCTTTGAGAGTTCATCCAGGGAAAGTTTACTTCCCAGCAGCTCAATGATTCCCTTAATCCTCTCACAGTACTGAGCTTGATCAATGTTACCTGGTACAGGAAAACATTAAAGGCAACGCAGAGAATAAGCACTGTTATTAAATTCACTTTTGGAGTTAAACACACTGTTGCAGTGTAGAAGTATCACTAATACGCTGTTTGAAACCGCATAAAATGACCGAAATGCATTTTTGAGTCATTGAACAATAACGGTGGCACAAGGAGCAGCAAAATCTGCGGTTTGTGACACAACTTGCTCATGGATGTGTGTGTCTGCACTAGATGATGTCAATCAAACAGAGGCTCTCTCCAACCCAACAATACGGCTCGAAAGGGCACGTGATCTCGTAATGCATTGTGGGATGCCGGCGCCATTTTAGCAGGCTACAGGCTCAGAGACAGAGGCACAAACACAGGGATAAATGGACCGAACAAAACATAAAGGCGACAGACCGAACCGAGACAAGCTGGACCCTGTTCTGAAGGCTCGGTATCTCCAGAAAATGAGGTGAATCGGTGGAATTGATCCGTACGAGCACGGCGACCGGACAAGAGATTTAAATTATCTGAGCTGAGCTTGTCCTCTATATCGTCAATGGAGATATTATAACGGTGAAGAATTTATTCTTTAAGGGCTCATGGACTAACAAACTCTGGGTTGGCGCAAGACCTCCGGATGTTCCGTGTTAAAGAGAAGACCATCGTCATTTCCGAGGTAAACAACACGCTTTGACCTCACTGTGTCCCACGGTGCTGCTTGTTTGCTTGCTTTCACCTGACATATGTTGTTGTCTGCTCGACACATTTGTTTCAACCATGTCTGATAAACCTGTTCACTATGATAGAATAGAATGCTATGATGATGAGTTTGGTACTTCAGTAAAGACACAAACAGATGCACAGATTTGCGTTTAACGCTGCCAGCTGAGAGCCGTCAGTGAGTGTGAAACTTGCTTGTTTAGAAGGCGGGCTGACCTATATTTTCAGCCAACTTGGGATTGCTTACCGATCAGCCAATCAGGAGATAGTAACGTTTCAGGAGGGTGGGTGGTGGCAAAACCCTGTGTTTCACCCGAGAAAGGAATTCCTGAGTTTTAAAAGGGCTCGTTTAAAAAACCAAAGCGTTTCTGAGAGTATTAATACCGTTTATCATCATAATAGAGGCTAAAGCACAAATAGAGAGCCCCTTAAATGGGCACAATAGGTCCCCTTTACATAGATTTCAATAAGGAAGTGTTTTTTATTGTGTTCAGATGTTCGGGCTTACCCTCCAGTGCTATCGACAGGACTGAATTCTCGACAAGCCAGTCCAGCAGTTTATCCGTGTCAATAGCGTTTTTTACCGTCTTGGACACTGTGCTCTCCTCTATCAACTTTGTCACCTGAGAGGCAAATATAAAAAAATAATGGGCTAAGATCACAAACCGAAGCCCTTAGAAAAATGCATTATCTGGCACTTGAAGTTTGAAGAGCTGACCTCTTTGAGGGAGTTCATCTTAGTGGAGAAGTGAGGGGTCTTGAGCATCCTAAGCAGCGTGTCCAGCCGCAGATCATCCACTGTAGCTACCAGTTCCCTTTGGAACCTCATACACAGTAGCTTGATGGCTGATAGCAGGTCTGGGATGCTCACCAGGCGCTGCAGTAATGAGACAAACAAATTATGACGATATGAAAATGTCCATGTTGAAGCTCCGGTGTTTGGGTGAAATTTCTTTTCACCGAAACTGAACATTGTAAATGTATTTGTGCAAAAATACAAAAAACCTGAATTTAAAAACTAATTTTTTAACCAACTTCTCATGGATCTGAATCAACAGCTCTATGCTACACTGTATTTGCTAAACCACACCTACAATCAATTGACCAGGATTCGGTAAATAAACGACACCCACAATACAGTATATTTCATGATGGAAACCTCACTCATTCACTTGCTCAAGTGCAAACAGTCAGACAGCACGGTGAGTCTACCTTGTCCTTCAGATCCTTTTCCTCCAGGTTTTGTACATATGTGATCATCTTGTGGATGACTGGATCAAGCATTGGCTAAAAAAACAGGAAAATGAGACAAAACAACAGACAGTTATAGTACAATAAGAAGAAGAAAACGTTATATCCAAATATGCATGATGATCATTTGAACAGATATAAGAATACAGAGTGAGAGGATGTAGACATACAAATACAGCAAGGACAAAGGAAGGGCACAGAATGAAATAAGGCTAAGTGCGTCTGTGTGTGGGTGTGTGTCTGTGTATGAAAGGATAAGAAAGGTCACCTGGATGAGGCTGGAGTTTAAGTATTCTGCACAGACTCCGAGAGGCTGGACCAGAGCTGATACACACTAGGTAGGGAGATGGATGAAGACAGAATATCTCAGACATGAAAAAAACACAAAAAGGTGACAGAATTATCAGTACCAGTGTGTCAAAACGGTGCAAACATTTTCCGTCTACATTTCTACGGATCAGCCTGATCCGTTGTCCTTTAAAACTAATTATGTAATAAACGCAGCATAGCTCAACCACTCCCCTTGGATTAAAATGTTCAGGCCAGAGTTCAATTGTTTTGAAACTGAAAGACTGTGCATGTGACTAAAAGAGAGGGAGTATTACCAGATGTGAGGGTGAGTTTCCAACAACGCGGACCAGCTGTCTCTTGTCAAATCATGCGAGATTGCCGAGTGGTTCCTATGTTTCTGGCTTAAGCCATTTTCAGACATGTCACCCGTGATCTCAACACTGTGAAAGATCTTGTTGTCTTTCTATGTGAACATTATTGTTGGGGTCCTTCGAAAAGCATCTCAATTCTTTCATCTAAACATATCTAAACCCTTCCAATGTAGTGGATGATGTGTGCAGGTCACGTGGTGGCAACATGATAACCCTTACATCATGACCGCAACAACTTGCTAAAATCCTGTGGAGGAGCTCCTGCTGCAGTCACACATGCACTGCCTGCAGTTTTACCAGAAATAATTAAAAGGGGTCAAGCAGGATGAAGTCTAAGGAAATGCTGCGACCAGTGTTGCAGACATTTGTGTTCATCCACCACTTCCGGAGATGATCTGGAGTATTCTTGGAATTCAATTCATGTCTGAAAGCTGCTTTATTCAGATTTGACGCCTGATGGACCACTTCCTTTTTTTCATATGCGCTCTTCCTTTCATTCACTCAGTAAAACACTTCCCTCCCCCTGCACTTGATTTCCTGCTCAAATCAGAAAAAGGAATGAGTTACACTCGGGAATCAAGAGAGAAGGGAACACTCCTATTATCTGCCTTTCTTCTACTCTCACAATCCCTTTCTCTCTGGTGCTTGGAGGAGGTTAAGCATGCTCCAGCTTACACACTCTACTGAGCTACCGCTGCCACTGAGAAGAGCAACAGTGATCTGCCACCAGTCTGTGTCTTATTAATATGCTAATGGTCGGAGGGAGCATGTGTGCATGGTGGATGCGCGCACACACATAAACACGGCGACTCAATGGCAATGTGCTGCTGTGGTTCCGGCCAGGTTCCCAGAAGGAAGCATCAGTACAAAGGTGCCTCAGAACACGTAACACAACAGGGCAGTTCAACCATCTCACAGCGGGAGGATGAGAGCATGCTTGTGTGTAAGCAAGTATTACCAAGAGGCGGAAAGAGAGACATTCAGCACCCTGGAGCTGAGAGCGGTAGGGGTACGCGGCGTGACCTTTTCCTCTATAGGGCTGTCTCAGAAGTCTGTCTACGGCCCCTTTCTCAAACCATCGCCAGAGCGAGAACTAGTATTTCATCAAGCGAGATCCGTGGCGTCATTTGTAAAGAGGCAGATAAAGAAGATTAATCTTACAGCAATCTCGATTTCCTCTGTGTTGAGCTTTGATTGGATGGCACTGAATCCCCCCAACTCTCCAAACTTGACAAAAAGAAGAAAGAGGGTGATGAATGGCGTTAGATTGAGACAAAAGTGACATTTGTACAGAGCAGCAGAATATGTGCTCTTCACTCACCCGATTCACTAAATCAACCAGCCAGCCATGAGGCTCCTGAAACACCAGATTATGAGTTCAGTTGGTTTATCAAGCAGTGAATTTGAACAATATGCGCGCGCACACGCTCTCTCAAAGTTTTCCGACAGCTGTTGTATGTCAGTCACACATGTTCTGCTGAGCCCCTGTGTGTCTGTTATACAACACTGGGGTTGACAAACGTGTCTGTTTGCCTGTGAACATGTCTATAGACTGAAAATGACAGGTAATGGGGAAATGTGCACATATACAAGCTTCAGACAAAAACTGCACACACTCCAGTAATACTTCACAGTTATGAGATTCCAAACAACAAAAGTGTCTCTTACTTTCTGATAGGTGTTGCTGGGAGAGACGGCAAACATGTTGGCCTCCTCTCCGAACACTTCTGCCCAGTTCCTTTGACAGGCCTTCATTCGGTTCTTAAAATGGTACTCATTGTCAGGGTTAAAGGCCTGGACACAAAAACAATCATACAGAGCATTAATAGGCATTAGAAGGCAGATTTCCAACAAATATTGACATGTCGATGATGATCAAGGAAAAGTATTTCTTCTGAAAGAAGAATATAGAGAATATAAAAGAATATAAAAACAATAACTGGGAAATTGCCATTTTGGGAACGTTAAATGGTCATTACAGTTAAAGGTTTGTTTTGTTGATGATGAGTAAGAGCAAGTGAAGTAAGCAGGCCGGTTATTGTCAGCAATATAGTATCTAATTTAAGCAAAACATTTCAAAAGAAAAATCATCGCACAAAGCGATCATTAAGGTAGGATGAGTAGAATTTAGCGATATCTAGAAGTGGAGTTGCATGTCACTGCCTGAATACCTCTCACCTTTACCCTCCCTTTTTAACATGCAGGAGAGCACATGACAGTCTTCAGTTATTACTAAACATCGAAGGTTTTGTTTGTCCATTCTACGCTACTGCTGTGCAACATGGCCGCCTCTGTAGAGATAAACCCCTCGCTGTAAATATGAGGAGCTCTTTCTAGGGCTATGAAAACAATTGGTACACACGGGTGATTATGCTTACATAGAAACATCAGTATAATTAGTCGTTTCCAACGAGAATTTTTTATAAATCGATAACTTTGCTGCTTGAAAGTTGCATACATTCCAAGAGACCAATCAAATACTTAAGAGACAGAGCGAGAGGGAACGCACCATGGTCAGGACTCCCATCAGGTTTACAGGTACGGGGTCTAGCTTGACCCTCTCTGCAACCAGCTCCACCAGCAGCATTAGCATGTTGTAGATGCCCTCGTGAATCTCTGTACCCCATTTGTGAACAGCACTGCTCGTCAGCAACTGAGGACAGAGAGCAAATTGGCAGACAAAAGGAGTGTCGGTGTAAACACGGATCAACAACACAGGTCAACCACAGCTCGGTGTACGTTATTGCCCACCTTTTTAAAGGCCTCTGGCATGCAACGATCCATGAACCGCTTGCAGTTCTCATCAGCGTCAGCCAGACCTGACATACGGGAAGATGATGCATTCACATATTTTGCCCAGATTTAAACATGAGAAGAGAATTGTCAATGATGACAGGGATACAGACGGAGCCCTGTTAAGAGCTAGTTTCAACATTAAAACATGTGAAAAACACCAGACGCTGCAAACAAAACATGCCGCCCACACAGCAACACAGACGGAGAGCATTTAGGGGACAGTGGAGCTCAAAAGAAAAAGAAAAGATCTTACTATGTCTGGCGAGGCAGGTGGACGCGATGAGGCACTTGCCCAGGGACTCTTCTCTCTTGTAAGGTATTGACCAGTGATCAGTGAAGACTCGGCTCTCAAGCTCATACAGGTTGGTGGTGGGGAACTCCATACTTCCCCCGGAGCAGTTCCCATTCTCATCATTGCTCCTCTGGAATACACACATGTGACAAAGTGACAGTCTACAAAAGGGAGGGGCTTTATCTCCAACTGCTGCTCTCATTGGTTTAGAATGACCCTGTCAAAGATAATCCAAATGGCCTCCGAAAAAGATCAAGTCAAGCACAATGACGCTTGATTTATTTCCTCCCTTTAAGAGACGAGCGAGGGGAAAGTCAGGGTGTCCTTTCTCGCTCCCTTCTGATCTTCACATCTCCTTAATTTTGTCACCGTTTTCTCTCAGGCAGCTTCGAAGACAAATCCACACAGGTATGCATTTTCACATGGCTCAGGATTTGATTATGTCCTTAGGGTAATGATGTACTGGGTAGAATGAGAACTCCAGTCAAGTGTGATGAACACCTTGACCCACATGACTCGACAGTCTTGATAGGAGTTTGATACTGACAATCTGTTGTGGCAGATTTCTTGCTGTCATGTCTGAGCAGGTCATGAAAGGCAAGTTAAAATTCAACTCACTAAAGAGTGAACTACCTCTCCATTTATGATTCACATAAATGGTCTGACCTGCTGTGAGAAAACAAAATGGGCAGTGACAGCAATAACAGACAAAGGAATTTTGACATGATCAAACTGAAGATCTCGCTCCTCTACCCATTGAAGACCATCTTCAAACTATAGAATCATTGAAACACGTCATATTTAAAACCAATCAATGATTTATGTCTGGGCAATAATCTGCTATTAATCCCTAACCCTAACGGCTTATGGTGCCGCGACAGGCAGATGTAGGAATTGTTAAATTAGCATATGTAGCAGCCGATGTGTTAAGTGCATATTTTGATGCACTGCATACCGATACATATCCAGGGTGAAATCAAACATTGAGTAGAGGAGAACAGGAGAGGAGGGGCTGGAAGGAGGAGGCGACAGAGAAGCATCATATTACATTGCTTCCCTTTCTCAGAAAACTAGAAATGACAGATGGATGGATGGGAGGATGGAGAGGGGAGGAAGAGAGACACAGGAACATAACACCAGTCACATTGAACGCACAAGCGCACAACACACACACACACACACACACACACACTGTTCTGAGCAAGTGTTAAAACAAGGTGGTCCAACACGGTGGCCCAACACAGACGACACTCCTGACATAGGTATGAAGGGCTCATTCTATAGTTAAGAAAAAATAAAATAAAATAAAAATAACTCTATTCAACCTAAATCTTATGTATAGGCCTTTAAATATGAAAACCAATATGCTAGTTTATTGCAACACATCACTTCAACACCCATAGCCTGAAAGGAGAGACGTTTAGCTCCTTGAGGCATAGTGTGCATGCCCATGTGTGGTTGAGCAGGAACGATGAGGTAACCCAGCACCTCTCTTGTTACCATGCACCCTCCAACCCTTCTGGGAACCCCCCCCCCCCCCCCCCCCCCCCCCCCCCCCCCCCTCACTCTCTCCCACCAACAAACACACACACCCATGCTGCAGAAAGTGCAATATGTTTGTATATGACAGTGAGTGTACAGGGGCTATACTTAGAAGCAAAACAGGAGGCCAACGACCTGGACAGTTCTCTTGGGGGTAAAAAAAAAAAAAACAGCAGAGAGGGAGTAAAGCTCTCTCTTCCTCAACATGCTTTTTTGTAGATTGTTCAAGAGCATGTTTGAAAAACAAAACAAAATGATGACACTTAAAGGTGCAGTGTGTAAGATTTGGTGATACCTATTGGTGAAGCTAAGCTGCATGTTGTATCCCTCACCTCGCCCTTCCCTTAGGAGCATGCAGGAAAACCTATGGAAGTCCCCAGTTGCCAACAAAGCTCTGGAGATTTAGTATGTCCGCTCTGGGCTACTGTAAAAACATGGCAACCCCCACGGAGAGGACCCGCTCCTCGTGCAAAAATACTGTACATTCAAGGGCTCATTTTGGGGGTAATGTGAACAGAATACCTTCAGGTGATGATACATTTGTACAAATGTCAGTATATAAGTTGTATGTACGGATAGACAAAAATGTACTGAAATGTTACACACTGCACCTTTAAGGATCAAACATGCACACTTTAGTTGGTTTAAGTTTGAATGAAAAAAAGATAGAAATAAAGGAACGGATCTCATATTTGTACTTGTCCTGAGCCACACACAGTGGTGATCACAGGAGAGCAACTTTAACCATGAAAGGGAGAGTACGCAGAATTTAGTGAAAGGTGGTATTAAATTCACCATTTCATCCTTCCCTTTCATGTGTGCAGGAAAACCTATAGCAGTATAATTAATGTATTTCTACATGAGGAGGGGGGTCCTTTCTATGGGCGCTGCCATGTTTTTACAGTGGTAGGTGGCAGGTTTTTACAAGGTGGCCATACGAAACAACTTTTGAGTTTTAATGACATCTGAAGTCTAACATAGGTTGTCCTGCATGCTCAGACGGGTGAGGGTGAGGTGAAGGATACAACATGCAACTTCACCATAGATGTCACAAAATTGTACACACTGCACCTTTGAGTCAGGATTGTTAGCCGATAAACACATCTGTGTAATTCATCTGTATACAATTTCTGCCAATGGAAATTTGAATAGTATAACTTTCTGTTTCATTCTAGATCATCAATTCTTGAAGATACAAACTTTACTCAACTGCGTTGATTGGTGTTGAATGTGATTTTAGAGAGGAAGATGAGAAACATTTAGAAAATGATCTGATTTAATGGTCATTCTGGTGCTGATCCACACACAGTGTCTGCATCACTTCTTCTCCATAACACAACCTTGGATATTTTGAACGATAATCTGACAAGTGAAATGAATTGCAGTGAGCACGCCTTGTTCTCCTTTGACAGGACATATCAGCTTTGCGAGGTCTAGGAAAGCAACAGGTTTTTAGGTCAAATTGGTGATCGTAAGCAGCCTCCAGTTCCTGGGTGTTAGTCAAATCAGCGCTGCCATGTCATGGGTACACGGGTATTTACGAGTGGTCATTAGAATTTTGTGTGAGGACATGCAGGTAGATGACTAATAACCGTCAACCAGCTGGCAAAGTGGAAGCAAGCATCTTGGAGACATCCCACATGCACACAGACTGCCTCAAGTGGACGGCAAATCGTACATATATCAAGAGAAAGTGTAAGCTAATGTTAGCTTGCTTAAGCTAAGCTTGCTTAAGCTACGCTGACCTGACTGAAACATTGCAAACAGCCACCCCCGGGACAACTTGCACGAAAGATCACTGCAATCTAAGCATACCGTGTTCAAATCTGTGCTCGCAGTCCCTCGGAGTGATAGCCCAGAGCCGGTCATCCTGCTCCACTCTCTCACTCACTGGCGGGTTCAACTCCAAGCGAGGCTAAGCTAGCAGCTAGCTAACTAGCTAGCTTAGCATGACAGTTTCTAAATGCTACACGCATTCCATATTCAAAGTAACTGGGGGGGTCACGTAAGCTAGCTGACAGTTCACGAGTCAAAATGAGTCAGTGACATGCCTTTTGCTGTACGACAGTGAAGTAATTCCACCTCCAGCACTGACAGTTCAGAGCATGTAGTTAGCTAGGTTTAGCAAGTTAAATGGGCGAGCCCACTATCTGCCTTTGAGTTCCAATTCGTAGTGCTCTCCTTCCTTCGTAGCTGCAACCGCCGATGCACGCTCTTACCTCGCTGTCCACCACATCGTGGTATGCAGGTGGCGGGTCAAACCCCCCTGACCCAGTCCGTCCGCTGTTTTCCCCGTCTCCAGTCGAGCCCGAGGTGGGGGCAGGCCCGCTCTCCATCGGCTCGTATCCATACCCAAGTCCGGGGCTTTCGTTCGTTAGGAGCGCCACTGCCTCGTTGATGTCATTCTTCGCAAGCCGGAGCGCCTTTCGTATCACGTCGGGGTCCGGGAAGCCCATGCAGAGAAGCGTGGTTATATGCTGCTCCTCTTCGGTCTCCATGGTCGGGATGTCTCCGTATCTTAGCCTAGTAGTAACGGGGTGTTCGGCGCAGCCCTGTGGCTGTGCACGCCGCCATGTTTACAGTCCGCTGCTGTTAGTCTGTCACGATCAGGCTTCCCCACAACAGCGCCAGGTGTTATACCGCCGAGCTGCGAGGAACCGCATGCTCTGTACGGGAGCGCGCACAGCCAAAAGTCCCGTTAATATCTAATAAACAACACAGACATTACCCACTACCTATTAGCAAACGAAACATTATTATTTTTCATTTCTATTTAGTTGATGCAGTCTAAAAAAAATCCAACATAAAACAAAGTAAATAATATTCACTCATTTACAACCATACATTTTGTCTGTTTTTGCCTGAAAAAAAAACTTGGCTCAAGAATCTTTGAAATGAAATATCTGGCAGACTGACGAAACCGAATAGTATAAAAATGTTTGTGTCTAAAGTCACACGCTCCATAGCTCAGATGAGATGAGGTCAACCTGAAGGGGGGAAGACATTGACAGATACACCACATGGTAAAGTATCAAATTGTAAATAACAAAAGTATAGCTGAGGCGTCTCACACATTGTGAGAGAGGACATATGTATTTGAATTGAAAGAAAACAATTCCATAGAAAATTACAAGTAATGGTACAGATGGATCATTTTGAGATTTTGTGTGGGAAGTCAAATATACAACAATGATAGGTTAACTAAAAGTGTTATGTTTTTGTAATTTATAACTGAATTGTAACTTATAGAAATATAATGAATTCAGTGGTTTTTTATAGGTTCATATATGGTTGTTCAGCATTTTACAAATTCAGTTTTTATTAAAATTGTATTTAATTCTACTGTTCTTGTCCATTTATTTTTATTTACTCTGTATCTACCCTTTGACGTGGCTACTGAAACTTGAAACTATCAATAGATTGTTGATGTTGATTTTTTCCTATACAATTTAAATGGAAATATACAAAATGTAGTATTCAATTTGCCGTCATTACAGTTGGTCATGAACAAAGCATCATGTAAATATGGTGTTTGTAGTGAATGAAAACTTTGAATTGAGTCTTTGAATACAAATACCACAGACTATAATACTTTTAAATATTTCATTAGAGGTATAAACAGTATTCACACACATTCCTGGCTAAATCTCTAGGGCGTGGCAGTGCGCGCGAGCAGGGCTGATGGCGGACGGACGTCACATGACCACTCTGCTCACGTGACATGGGCAGCCATAACGGGAACAAAATGGCAGCGATGGGAGACGACGCCTCCGCAATGGAAAGCATTTCCGGGGCTCCCGCGGCCCACTTGGCGACTCCGACTGTGGCTTCGGGTTCCGGTGGTCAGGCAGAAGGTCCGGAGGAGGCAGCCGCCAGCCCGGCACCCGCTCCTAGGAAGCCGCACACAAACAGTGGGTCATGTTCCCCTGCAGCTTCCGCAACATGCTAATGCTAACATCACGCTAAATCAATTATATTTTCATTTGTATCCCGCTTCTAATGACGTGCCCGTTTCCTTCGTTCAACATGGGTCTTAAATGTGGACATACAGTCATCGAGCGACTGCTCGAACTGTCGGGTGTCTGTGTGTTTATACCTCTTCACATGGTTGAACATTGATCAGGTGATGGAGGTGTGGAGACGGCAGAGGAGGCTGTGGAGCCGGCAGAGCCTGACATCAACGAGCTGTGCACTGACATGTTTGAGAAGATGTCCATCTTCCTGCAGGGAGAGCTCACAGGTCTGTTCACATTCTGATCCCTGCGCACACAGTAACGGTTGCAACACACGAGTCATTCTTAAAGGTGCAGTGTGTAGACTGCAGGCAATTTCGTCACCTCTGAAAATATTTAAAAAAACAGTTACATACCAACATTTTCATGCAATTATAATCACCTAACTTCCCAATACCCTGAAATGAGCCCATTAATGTATATTTACAGAAGAACGGAGTCCTCTCCATGTTTTAACAGTAGTAAAAGTGAACGTCTTTTGAATTTCTAATGACTACTGAAGGTGAAGGTGAGGTGATGGATACAACATGCAACTTCACCTCTAGATATCACCAAAATGTACTCACTGCACCTTTACTCATTACACATGATTCCTCCTATCCTATTTGGTGAAAAAGGGGCATAAGGAAGGGAAGCTGTGGATGAGGGGGTAGAGGATTTGCCCGCTGACCACAGGGTCAGGGGTTTGATCCCTGCCTCCCCCCATTCCGTTTGCTTAGGTGTCCTTGGGCAAGACACTGAAACCCACACTGTCCCATGTTCTCACATAAATACAAAGTGCTGCAAGTAGATGCACAGCATGAATGTTCGTGTGACTCGGTGAATGCACTCTACTGTACCCTACTGTTCAGGGTTATCAATAATTCAACAAATGTACATGCCCTCTTTCCTAATCTCTTTGTTCTCTCAGCCACATGTGAGGACTACCGTCTGTTGGAGAACATGAACAAGTTGACAAGTCTAAAGTACATGGAAATGAAGGACATCAGCATCAATATCAGCCGGAATCTGCAGGATCTCAACAACAAGTGTGAGTACAGATTATCCAAAACGAATGCATGATTGGCATTTCTCAAATTGGTCCTTGGCAATTAGTTTTCTTGCTGTGTCATTAACATTTACTGTGTAGGATTTTTTTTTTAGAATTCACAATAATCTAAATATCTGCAAATTCCAGAAATGTTGTTGATTTTTTTTCACTGATTAAAGTTGGATGATACAAAAGCTACATTTCATTATTTCCAACATTTCATTTGGAAAAAAAAAACATGGACTCATTCAAAGAACTTGCCACCTTGGAAGGAACTGTTTTTGCTCTGGAGAATGTAATGTAATTGTATGTGACAGTGCATTCAATGCAGGTGATATGCCATGTTTTTAAACAGACCTGATTAATGCAGTGTGTAAGATTTCGATTTTCGTACGAAAACATCTTTTGAGCTTTAATGAAATACTGAGGACGACCATAAGTTCTCCTGCATGCCCAGAAGGGTGAGGTGATGGATACAACATAACCCAACTTCACCAGCAGATATCACAAATCTTACACTCTGCACCTTTAACTGATTACCAAATAAGTTACCAGCTGTTGTATTTATTGATCATAATAGACTAAACAAATACATTTTTGCAGCTCCGGTTCTTAAAATGTTTAGTTTGTAGTGCATGTTGTGCACACACCAAGTTTGACAGGTATTGCGGGGCAGAGGAGGAGGGGCTAACTTTGACTGAAGTGTTCATAAATATTATCAGATGATCCTTATTCTTCACCTTTAATTCCTTAATTGTCTTTTTTTTAATCAGATGCCAGCTTACAGCCTTACTTGGACCAAATAAATCAGATTGAAGAGCAAGTGTCTGCACTTGAACAAGCGGCCTACAAACTGGACGCATACTCCAAAAAGCTGGGTAAGTGACTTAACACTTAGATGCAAAGTTATGTGATTACGCCTTCGACACAGAAACGTGCCCATGTAAAAACAATCGTTATAATGATCAATGATATGATAACCTTTGATTTTTAAACCCCTTCAATTGTCATTTGTATCACGACATACCTCTATTTTATGATCTAAAGAACAGAATTGATTTATTTTCAATATACTTCATTCAAATTGGATTTTTTTGGGTTTGATTTTTGGAGCTTGGTATATTTGACATATTAGCACCAAAATGTATTTATATATATATATATGTGTGTGTGTATTTTTGGCTCAATGTCAAAACTCATGTCTTTGACACAAAATTGTGCTCATATAAAATCAAGCTTTAATGCATATTGGGGCAGAATGTTCACATACAAACAGTTCTGCATAAGGCCAGTTGAACCCGATGTGCAAAATGTAGGTTGTGTGCATTGACAACAACTGATTCTCCAGTTTTGGGGTTCTGCATACCGAGTTAAATTGATCTCACATTGATCATCGGTTGGACAGCTCTTAGTCCAGCAGTGGTCATGCTGGCTCAGGATTCCGTGGACTGTGTTTGGCTGTCGGTCTGAACATGCCATGGCTCAGTCACTACCACTCAGTAGCAGCTAATTCAGTTAATCACAGCATCGCCACAGGCCCAGCAAAGAGCCCATTCTCAACAGACTTGTTTCGAGCCACACTCTTGAGATCCTGTTCTGTATTTCTGTTCTGCCGTCGTTTTCTTCCGCTGTTTTTCAAACTGTTTGTACATCTTTCAACCGATTTCAACCATTCATACATCAAAAAGTCAGCTCATTGAGCACTTCAACACTGCCATTCAGATTTCTGCGGTAAATGTTTTCTGCAATATCTCTGCCCATAGGAAATGAATGGGGAAATTGTGCACATATTGAGCAGGTCTGGGTTCAAATCCCACCTGTGACCTACTTTTCAACAACTCAATATTCCACCTTTTTGCTATTGGGAAAAACCCCATGCATCTTCATCCAACAATTGTCCTTCTCCAATTCATACTTTATGCAATATTTATTATTTTCAACAATTTTCCACCACCCTTGACTTCTTTCTTCAGTAACTTGATAGTTTTCCTGCAACCGTATGCATCTTCATACAACTTCATCAAACATAAATGATAATAAAGGACCAGATCTCATGAGTGTGCACGCATTCAGCATCCACTCTGTATTTCCTTCGGGAAATGCGTCTTTACTAGTTTACACGCTTAAGGTCCAAGTCAATAAGTCTAGGTTTGCAAACATTAATTTTATCTTAATCTTACCAGTTATTATAACTGTGCTATCCAAAGCCCACCCCGCGCATGGCAGTTAGAATATAATGTCTCTTTATTGAAGTGCTGACCATCTGTGGTGGTATGTGATGACAATCCACATAGATTTCACCAGTAGATGGCATTGTGGATCCATGGACGGTATCCCTCCCTACAACCTCAGAGGACTTCACTTGATTATGTTGCACGTACACTTGAGTCCCACTGAGCAATCCCTAACTCTCTCCATCTTCACAGAGGCCAGATTCAAAAAACTGGAGAAGCGATGAGGAGGAAGAAGAGGCAGACTGAGTTACGGTGCCGTCTCACCTTCTTTCCCCCCTGCCTGCCTTGCCTTGCCTTACTCTGTTGTGGCCAGTGGAGCCTAGAGCAGTGGACAGAATGTTACCGAGACTGAAACAGCAAACACTCGGAGCCATTTTGACACCTAGAATCGAACAAGGAGAAATCTGCTGAAGGAACTCTGAGCTTGTGCCGCAGCACTTGGATTTGATATAACTCCAGTATCATGGCAGAAGATGTTCCAGCCTCGATGCACATGGATGTACAATGTACATCCACAGTACTTTGCAGATCCACTCCATGTTGAGTAGATCTGGTCAACAACCAGCATATCCTAAATGATTTGGTGCAGACAGACTGTACAAATCTAAGAATATCCACAGCAGAATGGCCAGATATCACTGGAGTATATTGAGATGTGCCGATATGTCAAAAGGAAATATCAGGTTGGAAGCATGCTCATAGATTTGTTTATAATATTGTTGCAGCCGTCTTTGATCATTTCAGGCATCTTCATTTCAGGATATTGGGAATTTGAACTAGTAACAATACCAACGTTCCAAATTACAAATGCACTGATTGATTTGACTGTGAGCTGCACTGCCCTTTGTTAAAGAAAGATCACTACATTACATTGCTACTCTGCAGTTAAAAATTAAAGCAAGATCACTATTTAATAGCTACTACTTGATAGAAAATCACAGTTTTTGGACTGAGCATTTTAAGTTTGTAATTTACATAGTGACATTTGACCCCATTTACTTTGCAGACACTGAAAACTGGAGTCTTTTATTAAAAACCGTAATGTGCATGTCATTGTTTGATTGCCTTCCTGATGTATGCACCTCCCTCTGACAGCAGGTGGCAGACCTGTTCCACGATAAGAACTTGACTGCACGTATAGCTGATGCATTAAATATTATATATATATATATGTGTCTGGAAATCCTGACCCACTGCCCATGGAGGTTTTGAGTTTCAGCCTCTTTGGAAGAAGGAAACCTGTGGTGACCGTGTGCCCGTGGAAGGGAAACACAACATGACAAGTCAAAGTAAAAAGTTGAAGAGTGACTGAGGATGTGTGAGCCGCTCTCTGCCTCCTCCCGGTTTTCCTCACGCCACAGGCAAAACACTAGCCGAGCTGATAGGGCCTCTCCGATGTGCGTGTATGGGTTTTGTCTCGCCCATGCGGTGTGTGCGTATGTTTGTGTAGGACGTAATCTAAAACAGGTCTCTGTCATTAGTCCAGCAGAGGCCCCTGCACAGAGGGATCTCATTATTCATACTGTAACATTATTAACCGTTACACTGTGATCCCTCCATCTCCCCCTTTCTCCCAGCCTTTTTCTAGGGCCCATGGGTACGAGTTCAGCTCCCCCTCGCATTGCCTCCAAAATAAGCTCTATTAAATGATTTTTGTGTTGTTTTCTAAAAGATACATGTGATTGCATCGAGCCAGAGGTAACCTATGTTATTCATCTCTTGGGAAGTACTGCAATAACCGTGGACTTCACTGTAGAGTTTGATTTCAGAAACTTGTGTTTGAAATATGTATTAGTGGTTTTCACAAGAGGTGGATGGAAAAAATCAGATGAAAAGAATGTGTAAGTTGTGGATTTTAATCAAGCATATGCACTCTATTAAATGTTTTAGTGCAGATATTTTAGTCCGTTAATTTTTATTCAGAAAACCTACATACTGTATCTTTATAGATAAGGGTGTGGTATGGAAAAGGGAAGATCCAATTACATTTTGCATTAACCTAACAAGACAGAATTTTACAAAAAAAAACAATTCTGTACCAACATCTTAATGAATTTCTAATCAACTAAGTGTTTTCGTTTTTCCATTACATTTTAATGAGCTCATTAATGTATATTTACATGGGGATGGGTTCCTCTCTATGGAGGCCGCCATGTTTTTGCTGTAGTAAAAGTGGACGTACTTAACATCTAAGTTTGAACGACAACAGGAGTCAAGCCATAGGTTCTCCTGCATACTCATGAGGGTGAGGTGATGGTTACAACATGCAACTTTAGCTCTAGATGTCACCAAATCGTACACACTGCACCTTTAATTATGTAATGACGCAAAGTGGTCCGAATAGGTTGAACTCGTCTGAGATTATACAGCCTCCTCTTGAGTTGGTCCGACAGATGAAGAGACATTCCCACAGTTGCGACTCTGTGAAACTATTAAACAAATGTCCTTCACCAGGGGCCCCACTGGAGCTGTTTTCCCCCATACATCTGAGGTAGAGTTTGGGCCGGAGAACAATAACAAGGCGGTGTTTCACTCCACAGTATTGTGTAACTGACAGGCCCGCAGAACGTTTGGGAACATTTGTGCTCATGCTCATGTATGAGAGTGAACACGGACACTCAAAAAGTCATTCTCAAACCACATTTGCTCGGTGTTTTGCAGCATCGTTCAAAGTTAGCACTTCACCTAATTGGGCAACATCGACACATCGAGTAGTATTGTGAAACCATTTCTTTGTCTTCACGCACACACAGGCCGTAACGGAATAAACTGCCCTTCCATAGTTGCATGCCAAGACGCCTCTGCAAGGCAGTGAAACAATAAAGACGGCCCCAGATAAGTGGCTGAGAGGTTCTTATTTACATCAGTTTCAAAGCAGCCAATAGACGTGGGAGGTATTTCGGTGCAAACCTAAGCCACGTGTGAGATCTGAAGGACTATGTCAAACTTCAAATGCCTTCTCCGAGAAGGGCTGAAAAAGCCACATGAGGTCAACGCTTGGCACCGCAATCGTTCACTCCGCTCGCACCTTCGTCCCGCGCCGCGCTCTGACACCACGACACGGGAACACGGACAAATCCTCCATGTCTCCTCGGTTCACGTTCCACATGAGGCCCGCAAGATCATTTTATGTGGCCGGCATGAAGGTGTATGATTGTTTACAAATGAGTTGATTTTTAATTGCGGGACTAAATGTGATGACTTCTTGACATATTGCAAAATAACTATCTCTAGCTTTGATTATTTATTAATATATCATTTATTTAAGTCA
>JAFBJT010094093.1:0-29981 GCA_016785325.1 Chascanopsetta lugubris
GAAGGACCCCAGGGTGGATTTGAAATGCCCAAAATCAAAATGCCATCATTCGGCTTTAAAGGTCCAAAAATAGAGACCCCAGAAATTGATGTAAACCTTCCAAAAGCTAAAATTGACATCAACGCTCCGGATGTTGACATTAAAGGTCCAGAATTAGAAATTGAAGGTCCTGATGCAAAACTGAAAGGACACAAGTTCAAACTGCCAACACTGTCAGGACCCAGTCTGCCAGAATGGGATCTCAGTCTGAAAGGGCCCAAGGTAAAGGGAGATGTTGATATGGATGTGCCAAAGATTGAAGGTGACCTCAAAGGTCCCAAGATCGACATTCAAGGACCAGAAGTTGACATAGACGGACACAAAGGAGGATTTAAAATGCCGAAATTCAAAATCCCATCGATTGGTGGGAAAGGTCCAAAGATTGAAGGGCCAGATGTTGACCTAAGCCTTCCTAAAGCAGACATTGATATTAAAGCACCTGAAGTGGACATCGACATAGAGAGTCCCAGTGGAAAGTTCAAAGGACCCAAATTTAATCTCTCAGGTATATCAGGGCCCAAAGTCTCCATGCCAGATGTGGATTTCCATCTCAAAGGTCCCAAAATCAAAGGTGATATGGACGTGTCAGCGCCAAAAGTTGAAGGAGATGTTGATATCAAAGGTCCAGGGATTGACATTGAAGGACCCCAGGGTGGATTTGAAATGCCAAAAATCAAAATGCCATCATTTGGCTTTAAAGGTCCAAAAATAGAGACACCAGAAATCGATGTAAACCTTCCAAAAGCTAAACTTGACATCAATGCTCCGGATGTTGACATTAAAGGTCCAGAATTAGATATTGAAGGTCCTGACGCAAAACTGAAAGGACACAAGTTCAAACTGCCAACACTGTCAGGACCCAGTCTTCCAGAGTGGGATCTCAGTCTGAAAGGGCCCAAAGTAAAGGGAGATGTTGATATGGATGTGCCAAAGATTGAAGGTGACCTCAAAGGTCCTAAGATTGACATTCAAGGACCAGAAGTTGGCATAGACGGACACAAAGGAGGATTTAAAATGCCAAAATTCAAACTGCCTTCATTTGGTGTGAAAGGTCCAAAGGTTGAAGGGCCAGATGTTGACCTCAGCCTTCCAACAGTAGACATCGATGTAAATGCACCTGAAGTGGACATTGACATTGAAAGTCCTAGTGGAAAGATCAAAGGACCCAAATTGGCAATGCCAAGTATATCAGGACCAAAACTCTCCATGCCAGATGTGGATTTCCATATGAAAGGTACTAAAATGAAAGGTGATGCAAATGTTTCACTTCCAAAGATTGGGGGAGACATAAATGCACCTGGTGTTGATATCAAAGGTCCAGAGATTGACATTGAAGGCCCCGAGGGTGGATTTGAAATGCCCAAAATCAAAATGCCATCATTTGGCTTCAAAGGTCCAAAAATAGAGACACCAGAAATTGATGTAAACCTTCCAAAAGCTAAACTTGACATCAATGCTCCGGATGTTGACATTACAGGTCCAGAATTAGATATTGAAGGTCCTGACGCAAAACTGAAAGGACACAAGTTCAAACTGCCAACACTGTCAGGACCCAGTCTTCCAGAATGGGATCTCAGTCTGAAAGGGCCCAAAGTAAAGGGAGATGTTGATATGGATATGCCAAAGATTGAAGGTGACCTCAAAGGTCCTAAGATTGACATTCATGGACCAGAAGTTGGCATAGATGGACACAAAGGAGGATTTAAAATGCCAAAATTCAAATTGCCATCATTTGGTGTGAAAGGTCCAAAGATTGAAGGGCCAGATGCTGATTTCAGCCTTCCAGCAGCAGACATTGATGTAAATGCACCTGAAGTGGACATTGACATTGAGAGTCCTAGTGGCAAGATCAAAGGACCCAAATTGGCGATGCCAAGTATATCAGGACCAAAACTCTCCATGCCAGATGTGGATTTCCACATGAAAGGTCCTAAAATGAAAGGTGATGCAAATGTTTCACTTCCAAAGATTGAGGGAGAAATAAATGCACCTGGTGTTGATATCAAAGGTCCAGAGATTGACATCAAAGGACCCCAGGGTGGATTTGAAATGCCCAAAATCAAAATGCCATTTGGTTTTAAAGGTCCAAAATTAGAGACACCAGAAATTGATGTCCCAGAGATTGATATTAAAGGGCCTAAATTGAAAGGAGACATTGAATATTCTGTTCCAAAGATTGAAGGGGACATCAAAGCACCCAAGGTTGACATTGAAGGCCCAGACATTGACATTGAGGGTCACAAAGGGGGATTCAAAATGCCCACATTTAAATTGCCATCATTTGGTGGGAAGGGTGCGAAACTTGAAGGGCCAGAAGTTGATGTCAATCTCCCTGAGGTTAATGTTGACATGAAAGCCCATGATTTTGATGTCAAAGGCCCAGCTGTTGACATTGAGGGTCCCAAGATCAAAGGATCAATGTTCGAAATGCCTTCTCTGTCAGGTCCCAGTATTAATATCCCAGACTTGGATTTGAATCTAAAAACTCCCACTCTCAAAGGTGATATGGATGTGTCACTTCCAACTCTGGAAGGTGATATTAAAACACCTGACATGAACATTAAAGGTCCCCAGGTCAATGTTGAGAGTGGTGGTTTTGAAAAGCCAAACATCCACATGCCATCATTGAACATTAAAGGTCCAACATTGCAGGGTGCAGGCAAATCTAACATTGATCTCAAAGCACCCAATATTGATGTCAAAGGGCCAAAAATAAAAGCTAACATTGATACGTCATTGCCCAATTTGGAAGGGGATATTAAAGCACCATCCATCACAATGGAAGGTGGAAAGACAGGTGTGACATTTCCCAAGTTCAAGGGTCCTAAGTTTGGAATGAAAATGGGAGAATCAAATGTTGGAGCTAAAGGTCCTAGAGCAGATGTACATCTCCCAGATGCTGAGGCAAGTCTGGATGCCCCTGATATTGGAATCAATGTAAAGGGGAAAAAGGGGAAATTTAAACTTCCCAAAGTGAAAGCAAAGGCCAAGAATACTGGTCTTGACATCGACACACCCGCAGTTGATGTAGATACAGGTAACATCAATGTCAAAGGAACAAAGGTGAAGAAGCCTATTTTTGGCAAGCTTCATTTTCCTGATGTGGAATTGGATATCAAGTCACCAAAAGTGAAAGGCAGTGGATCTTTATCTGAGGGACTAAACACTGGTGGTTCTATTGACTGTCCAGATGTTCATTTGGAAGGGTCAGATGTGAAATTAAAGACCCCTAATATTAAAAGTACCAATCTGAAAGGTGGTGCAGAGATTGACACCAGCTTTTCAGGAGGCAGTGCAAGTGGTGGGCTTCAGTACCCACAGGGTACAGTAACATTTCCAAAAATTAAGATCCCAAAATTTGGTATTGCTCTCCCTCAACTAGAAGCCCACGAAGGTGGAGGACATGTTACATCAGAACTCTCAGCTAGTGGAGGATCAAATCTACAACCTCTATCCATAAGTGGCCAAGTCAGTTCACCAAAAATTGAGGTTGTCGGTCCAGAACTCAAGCAAAGCGAAAGTAAAATAAAGGTAAAGATGCCAAAATTTTTTGGCAAATCAAAAGCAAAGGGCAGTAGCCTAGTTGACATACAGGGGCCTGAGGGGGACTTCAGTGTTAGTGGAAAAGGTAGTAAAGACCTCCATGTACGCGGTGGGGAATTAATGGTTGATCCTGGACTTGGAGTGTCAGCTAAAGGCAAGTCAGCCTCACTGGATCTCTTCAAGAAATCAAGGCATCGCTCCTCTTCTCTAAGCGATGAAGGGGGGCTTGCTGCCAGTTCTCCTTCAGTTCACCTAGGGGCGGAGGGTGGTGATATTTCATTAGACTTAGGAGGAAGCAAAGTCAAGGGAAAGAAAAGCAAGTTGAAGTTTGGCACCTTTGGTGGGTTTGGTTCAAAGTCGAAGGGCTCATATGAAGTGACACTTGGCGAGGACACTGAGGCAGGAGCAGAAGGAGGTGCAGGTCTTTCCTTACCCTCTAAAAAGTCAAGATTGTCTTCATCATCCAGTAGTGACAGTGGTTCAAGAGGTGGCTTTAGGTTCCCAAGACTTGAACTGTCTGTCTCACCCAAAAAATGAATAACTATGAGGATTAATTTAAGTGCTCATACACTCTCAAATACATTCTCCTGATACAGTGAATTTTTTTTTATAATCTAAGTAGACAAACTTGCAACAATTAATCAGGAGTACATGAGATTGTTTAAAATCCCTTCACCTCTGCTCTAGTGTAAATAAGATTAATTTGTATTGTAATAATAAAATATTTTTTGTACATAGTCCAGATTTATTGAAAATATGCAATCTCATCAAATATTCAGCAATAGTTTTATTACAGGGTTTGTCATTTTGTCCTTCTACATTCTGGTGAATTAATGTTTTTAAATGATTGGGTGTGGCATATTTGTATCCAGGGGTGTTTTGCACAAAACAGAATAGTTATTTTGAAGGAAAAACCTGTTTATACTCAAAACACAAATACAGTTACCACTGTTAATGTATGGAATGATTTTATTTTCAAGCTTTGATGGTATATAGCCCATGCAGAAGCATATATATACAACATAGAGATGGCCCTAACATTTGCATTCTTAAGAGTGATGGTGTTGTAAATACGGCAACTGCAAAGATAAACACTGTTTAGTAGCTATCAACTCTCAAAAATGTCTTCTGTGCTTCTCTGCATTTTTAAGCAAATTTATTTGCTATCAAAATCTATGCAGTTTACCAACAATTATGCATTTGTGTCACTTGTCTTCCTAATTATTCGTCAGTCTTCATCAATCATACCTGTTGAATGATCCTCTGTATTTTTTTTTAAATCATTTCTGTACACACTCCTTACAATTGTGTATAACAATTTCACAAATAAACAGACACATTTTGACGCTGTTTTCTTTTTTTGTTGCAAAGAAAATAAAAAATAAAATGCTTTGATGGAGGGATGCATAGTTTTGGATACAATCATGGTGAAACGTGATACATTGGGTCTATTATTTTGTATGCCTTCTGCCTAAGACAATAAAAGATTTATGGGGTTAATACCATCATGAATCTGCATTTTGCATTCTGCATTTTGCATTGCACCTGCATTGCCTCATGACTTGATATGATATGAAGCTTACGATTGATTTAGATTGACTCATGAAAATATTACTATTATACAAATACTCTAATGTACTATTTGATTAACTCCTATTTTTGACCATGACATGGTTTGTAGTGATCTGCTATCAAAAAATCATCTCTGTCTCAAAATTTGATTTGTGTGTTGACTTTTTCTACGAGTGATATTGCCATTCATTGTTGGTCCAGCCATGTTACAGGTAACACTGGGTTTAGTCATACAAGTAGTGAAAAAGTCATGGCACAAAATTCTAAACATACGATTGACCATTTCACTCCATGTTTAAAATAGAAGAATGTCATCACAGTGTATGCAGTGTATATGGTGTATGGGTTGCAGTAAGTCAGTTAAACAAAAATTCATAGAGCATCGAGGATATGAAATGAGCCTTTTTCTATCTAAAGCATAAAAAGAAGTCATCATAAATGTGATTTCATTGTCAATAGAACACTGATTAGATGTGATTGACATTTAATTAGAAACGTGCAGCACTCATTATTGGTTTAATGAATGTTCCTGTGATCCTCAGTCAAACGGTGAAGATAGATAAAGTTATCTTGTTTCCATAGTGTCATATGGCGCCATCTGATCATTATTCTGTGAATCTTGACTGTCAAGTCAGTTCCCTTATCCCAATTTTTATAGCATCAAATAACATCTAAAATCCAATTTTCATATTTTGGTATGATTTGAATGACCTCAAATTGACAAAACATTCTTTTATTCCGTAGGTTAGCCCAAGACACATATGGCAAGATAAAATAGCTTTTAAGGCCTTTTGAAATATTTGCAATGATGCTGCAGAGTGCTGAAGGGCCCTCCTCCTAAACAAATGGAGATTACACCACCCAGTGGTTGATTTACATTATACTACTGTTACAAAGAAATCATGTATTCACCAAGAAAACCCATGACACTTTGGTATCTCTGTGATTTGATCATGTGGAACTATGCGTGATATAAAGTAGTTTTATTAGTGGTGACTGATAATGTACCAAAAGTATCAGAATAGTTTTTGTGTCTGTAACAGTAATGTTTTTGTATTGGTCAGTAATTAGTTATTTGCACATTAAACACATTATTATTAAGTGTTGTTTCAGTGAATGTGTGAGGTTTTGTGAAAGCAGGGTTGTGCCTCAAACACAGGATGTGATCCCAGTGTTCGTGGCTGCATGCACACAATTGTGGTAGTCCAGAGGACGGAAATTTTCAGGAGTGTCCTGTTAGAAGAGGAAAGTGCCCCTTTCCTTTCAGGGGGAGAAGGCAAATGCTTTCTGGCCTGAAAGGACACAGGAGAGGAGAAAACTGGCGCATTCCTGCACGGCTGTAATGACTCAATTTTGTCGCGGATCTATTTAAGATAATTCCTCGGCTTAAGCGCCGAACAGTTCCGACTGCATTTCGTCTCTGGAGGTAAGAAGCAACATTTTTTCATACTGGGAATGAGCATGTATTTCACTGTGCCATAACAGAGCAGAGCGCATACCTGGAAAGATTGAAGCACATTGTTTTTACCCATACATTCTTGTTTCCCCCAGATAAGCGCATCTTAAAGCGGTGTAGTAGAACTAGATCTGTCGATTCAGGCTCTAACTTGTCTCTCAACTCTGTTTTACAGACGTGGAAGATCAGAAAGTGTTCGTAGAAATGTTGGTAGTGTTTGTGAATGGCAGTGTTGGAGAGAATGTGAGTGCAGGAGTTTGTCCAGTACGAATGTATGTGAGTCCAATCTCTCGCCGTGAAAAGCACAACATTGAATCTTGATTCCTGTTTTTCCTCCGCACAAAAGCCACATAGTATGTACCGTAGCTTTACTGGGAGGCAGATGTTGGATGATGATGTGGTTTATCACACCAGTCTGACATCTGACATCCCATGTGTCATGATCCAGCGTGCAGCCAGATGGTGTCCTTGACTCCTGCAAGAAGAAGCAAGGGCGCTCATTGTTTATTTTCATGAAATCGTGTCTCACCGTAACACACCTTTTAGACCTATGTTATTTTATATTATATTATTTTCTATTCTATTATGTTATGTCCTATGTTGTTGTATTATTCTACAGGTTTACTTTTCAAGCACAATATATGGAATTCCATTGTCATGCATTTATAGGTAGATTTATAGATTATATAAAGGCAAAATATTATGAAAGTAAAACGATTAAATAAAAGAAGGATACATTAAAGACGGTAGCAATAAATTGGACGACACAACTTCAAAATTCTGTAAGAGTCTTAAAAGTTATTTAAAGTGCATAATGGCTGTGTTCTGCAGCTTAATGGCGGACAGGTTGAAGGACTTAAAAGTTATTAGTCCTGATTGTGAGAGTATTATAACGTCTGCCTGAGGGAAAGTAGATAGGTTTATAAAGAACAAAATGAATCTCATGCAGCAATAATGTGACTCGTCATTATTTACATTTTTATGTCTGTGATTAAGCACGTGTCCTTTCCTGGCTGCAGAGGAGCTGAGTGCATGCGGTTCACACTGTAAATGCACTCTGAACATCAATGTATTGCATCCAGTTTAAAGACATAAAGACAGTGGTTACCGTGTCAGTGTGGCACCATTATGTGACTGGTATGACCTAAGGTCTCACTACATTTAATTATCTTAAGTAATCTCTCCCATTATTGCGCTGTAGATGATTGCTACAGCATATATGTGAAACAGCTCATGGTAAAAGGTGAAGGTCTCCGGTGCTGCAAACCAAGATGGTTTCTTGGACAACTGCAACGCCGGAGCAACAGAGGAGAGAGACGCTGGGATGGATACACTAACTTCAAACGTGCACGTACGTCCCCTCAATTATCTGGTTGGGCTCCAAACCCACATGATGTAATGTAAAACATTGTCATCCACGGCGAAAGGGCTGATTACTAATTCAGTGTTTTGCCTATTTACTGTGAAAACAGTGTTTGAAGCTCAGCCACTCCAATTCTATCATTAGCATTAATATTAAGGGATGAGACTCGCACCTCTTGTGTGTTGATTTGAATAATGCATTGACCTGAACATGTTTTATTTGAAATTGCTCGATCTCGTAGTTTTCGTCGGGAAACATTACAATTGTTATATTGTTATTGTTTGGCACGTAGAGAGATTCTCATTTGACATGAGTGAGCTGTGGCACAAAACGGCGTTTGTATCATATTGTTATTCATAGTCAGACAATGGAAGCGATGCGGATTCTGCGAGTGGAGGATATTTGTAAATCTCCGGTAGATCAGATCGATGCCTGTTGGTTTCAGATCTTGTCGTTTTAGGCAGATGCCAGGCCGCGCGGCGGAGGCAAACCAGTGGGAGTGGTGGGGGCGGATTAGAGATGTGCGTGATGCTGAAATCCAGCAGTTTGAGTTCAATGTTCTCTCACCTCTGTCATGGGAGCGGAAATTCAGAGGGAGTTCGGAAAGATGGTGTGGTGTTTTCATCTGTTTTTACAAGAACGGGATTGTTTGTGTGTTGGCCTGCGGTGGTAAACAATAGAGAATAGTGTGAGTAGGGAGCTCAGGTATCCGATATCATGCAGGTAGAAAAGGTTATTTTCCAACTCTATTTATGGTTGGCCACCAGATTGTGTTGTGTCGATGGTGCTGATGTCGTATGTCAGACTTTTCATACGCTTGCAACGCATTGATGTAACATCCCTAAATCACCAGGTCTGCAGATTCCCTGCTGCCGTGTCTTTGAAGCAGAGATCTGCCTGCTGTATATCAATTATCCACAATGGTGGAGCATTAAGCGTGTGTGCAGCAGCAGGATCTATTTCTGAAATGTAAAAGAGTGTTTTCTGAAGCCCCGACTGTTGAGGCGGCAGCTCGCTGACCTTGAAGGTTCATCAGTATGTAGTTTTTCACTTGTAATCACTGGGGGCTTTCAAGGCAGTGACTGAAGGAGAATATTTTTTTTCTGCATGACTACCTGAACTGAGAAATCCCCCATGGGTTCCTGTTTGATGCCTGAATAGCCGGCGTGCGTGCGTGCGTGCGTGCGCGTGTGTGTGTGTGTGTGTGTGTGTGTGTGTGTGTGTGTGTGTGTACTGGTATGAGATAAATTTCTCTCGCCTCTCACAGTGTGAGTTGGTGTGTTGGTTGTTTATGAGCTGCCTATTCATCCCTGTTTCTCTATGTATCTATCTGTGTGTTTACATTAATGAGCTGTATTATGGATTATGAGGCGCTGCTGCATTCGTCCTGATGATGATGCAGCGTAGTTACTAGTCTCCCTTGTTCTCTACCTTTTGACAGCAGCCATTTACTTTGTTACGGTGTGACCTCATCATTCCAGGCTCCATGATACCCCACCTCCCCCTGCAAGAGCAGCCAGTCCTGGTATCACACACACACACACACACACACACACACACACACACACACACACTATGAGGCGCTGCTGCATTCGTCCTGATGATGATGCAGCGTAGTTACTAGTCTCCCTTGTTCTCTACCTTTTGACAGCAGCCATTTACTTTGTTACGGTGTGACCTCATCATTCCAGGCTCCATGATACCCCACCTCCCCCCTGCAAGAGCAGCCAGTCCTGGTATCACACACACACACACACACACACACACACACACACACACACACACACACACACACACACACACACACTGTCACATAGGGACATAGACCATGAGCTGAGGGGACCAGGCAGGGCTGAGCTGATTTTCTCATTTTATTTCCAGGGTATATGTGTCTGTCTCACTGTGTGTGTTACCGTGATCACTGGAGAGAGGGAGAGAGAGAGAGGGGGAGCGAGAGAGAGAGAGGGAGCGAGAGAGCGAGCGAAACAGTGGAGGCGAAGGGGAGGGTGCGTGGATCATGCATGTGCATTAAGTCAGCTCCAGCGGCGCAGCAGCAGCAAACAGAAACAGCAGCAGCACGGGAGAGAAGAGGAGAGAGAGAGAGAGAGAGAGAGACAGAGGCAGAGTTGGAGGTAGGGTCGCAGGCTCAGGAACAAAAGCTGCAGAGAGCTGCTTTCCATCTCCAATAAAAGAGCAACGGAGGAGCACAAGGAGGAGGGGGCAGTCATGATAGTAGTGAGACAATAACGGAAGGGGAAGAGGCACGTTGTAGTCAGGGAGGACTGGAACCGGGACTCCTCTCCTTTCTGCTCTCCATGTTTTGGGAGCTTCAGTGCACCACTGCGTTCATCTCCAAACCCAGAGGAGGATGTCCGTGTCGGGGAAGAAGGATTTTGATGTGAAGCAGATCCTCAGGCTCCGCTGGCGCTGGTTCAGCCATTCGTCCCAAGGTTCGGCCGGCAGCGGAGGTGGCGGCGGCGGCGGCGGCGGCGGGGTTGGGGGCTACATCCAGCAGGATGGCCTGGACCACCGGGGGACGCCCACACAGGGCCGGCTGAAGAGCCACTCGCGGGAGCGAGGCGTTGGGGGACTACGGAAGACCAACAGCCCCGCGCACAGCATCCTGGCACCGACGCCGGGGCCCACTCCGGTCTATGTCCGAGCGGGACAACAGTCATGGCAGAACCAACACAGCACCATCCAGGGTCTCCAGGTCAACGAGGAGACCTCGAAGAGCAGCTCGTCGCCCAGCGCCATGAGGAAGGAGGACGCCAACACCGGCCCGGAGGATGTGAAGAGCAGCACCGAGGAACCTGCCGAGGTGGAGGCCAGAGAACGGTATGTTACCAGGTGTGAGACACTCAGGAGGCGCCACTTCAGCCACTTTGCACATCACTTAGCATGATGCCATTTTGGGAACACATGGCTTCCTCGCGTCTCCTCACAGGGAAGCTGCAAAGTGGCAGCAGCAGCAGCAGCAGCAGCAGAGAGACAGGTTTCAAAAGTGAGAGTGTTGTGGATCGGATGAACCGGGGCTTTTACATTTCATCAGGCTGCAGGCGAAGAGTCTGTCCACAGAATGTTAACTACGTCCATGTACAGTAGTTGCAGAGCAGTGCTGCATGTAGATTCCCCAATTAGCACGTTTCCCCAATTCATCTGTTACCATGACTCACCTGTCCTCCGCCCGGCTAAACCAATAAAGCATCTCTTTAATTATTCAGCGGACCCAAAGCCAAGGCTTCTCTCTCTGCTGTTGTGGTCAGGATTACATGCACTCTACCTCCTCCCGGCTCCTCTCAGTATTTAGCTTATTTCACACAGCGCAGTGATTCGTCCCCTCGCAGAGTTAAAAGTGGATATCGGAAGAAAGTAATTACCCCATGTACCACGACTAAAAATGAAGGAGGCAGTGCAAATGCAGGAATTAGCTAAGCTGACTCTGAAAGCCAAATGCAATTACAGCTAGTGGCTACATGATGAATGTGTTGTCTGACAAGTTCATAGATATATAGATCAATGCCTTTCAAGGTAGTGCCCCCCCTCCCTCCATGAGATTGTACATCTTCTTCCAGGAAGTAAACAGGTTAGATGTGTGTGTCAGTGTGTGTGTGTGTGTGTGTGTGTGTGTGTGTGCGTCCACTGTCTGCTTGGAAATCACTTCACATCAAGGATGAAAAGACCAACTCTCCTTTTATCTCGTCTGTGACATTCTGAGGTGACTGCTCCTTTAAGCTCTGTCTGATTCCTGCGTGATGTTGTTGTTCCGCGCACCTGGTGATGAACGGCTCATGGCGAACCTGCCCCCCTTTGTTCCGCGAGCAGAGCTCGCCGTGATTTAACAGGCAATTATAAATGACCCCGCCACACAAGCAGAAACGTGTCGGCATGGAGCTAATAAATGCCCGGGATAGTGGACGGCTGGGTTCCCTGAGCAGGACATGAATTATTCTGAGTTAAGATGCACTTTTAGGAATGGGCTTGATGTTCGTGCTCTCCGTGTTGGCCTAATTGGCAGATGTTCGTGTTTTGGGGTCCCTATGTGTGAAAAGTGCATGCATAAAAGATTTGCCTTACAGGGGGAACGTGTAACTCCGCAGCTCTCGTGGGGGAACCCTGAGTCCACGCCGGCCATGTTAAATACAGCGAGGTCGTCCGATTTTGACAATGATACTGAAATATTTATGTGGCTCTGCTCTGGTGGATAACTCAACATTTCCTTGCCTCAAATGAACAATTCCGTCTTTTGATTTGATCAGGAAATGATTTGATTAAGGAAGAAAATACCATGTAATTAGTTTAATCTGATAAATGAGGGTTTTAAAACCAATGCTGCTGGATCAGTGAGGATCACAGCTGTTGACTGGAGGGTAAACACAGAGCTGCTTGTTGCATGATGCCACTTCCCAAGCAGGCTGGTGGAAACTGTGGTTTTGGTGGAAATCTGTAAACAAAGCTGGAAATGACGCGTGGACGCTCGCCGTATCTGTCGGCGCTGGCGAAGCTGCATGTACGGGTAAATTAGGTCAGCGACTGTGTGACACGTCACGGCTCGTGCGTGTTCGTCGGCGGCTAAGCAGATGTGTGGATGTCACTGAGATATGCACATTCATTTACTACTCCACCAGCTGGGTGGCCCTATTACGTCTCACATCATAAATCCCTGACACGTAATTTGTCATGATCCCCCAGGCTGGAGGCTCCACACACGAGTTGTGCGGAGAAGACGCAAAAGTTTTTTGAGCCAATTCTCTGGAAATATGTGTCAGTCATTGGCTGTTGCAACATCCCTCCCCCCTGCCCCCCCCCCTGCCCCCCCCCACCCCACCCTGTGTGATCACTTTCATCCATGTAACATTCATTGGTTTAGTGTCTCGCTTGTTGTTTGTGTGTGTGATCGAACTTGGCAGTGAAAACTAGCTGGGTCTAACTTGTGTGTGTAGCATGAGGTGTTTCATATTGAAGGTACAATGTGTGAGATTTGGTGACATCTATTGACAAGGTTGCATGATGTATCCAGCACCTCAGCTCTCTCATTTAATATGCAGGGGAACCTGTGGTAGCCCTCATTTTGACATTAAAGCTCAGAATATGTTTAGTACGTCCACTCTGGGCTACATGGCGGCCCCCATAGGGAGGACCCGCTCTTGATGTAAATATACTTTAAAGGCCTCTTTTTTTTTAGGTTAATGTGAAAAGCAAATCATACATTACACATTTGTAAAATGCCTGTATATAATTCTTTTGCAATTCTATTTCTACATATTCAAGTGACGAAAACGGACTGAAATCTTACACACTGCACCTTTAATAGAGTAACAAGTATAAATCATGGTTTTGGCGGTGTGTACACGGTATACGGGGCCGGAACTCGCTCCTGAGCTGATGAAATGAATCCTCGTCCTCATATTAAAGCAGTTTAATAGCTCAGTTCAGAGCACGTTTTAAAAGCTGTGCGGGTTCCGTGGGTATTATGATAATAACAACTCTAAAAGCCTGTGTCTCCTTTACATCCTGGTCGGTGGCAGCGTAATTATTTTCATTCCTTTACGCCTCCTCCTGAAGATAATGAACCCCTCACATCCAACAGACTGCGTTGTATCTATAGAGCTGTTAAATCAAGTGGGATGCGACGCCTTCTCTTTATTTCACCACCCTTCATCTCACTGCAGTAAACCGTGTACTCGCCCGATCCTCTTGACTCTCATCCAGGGAATGCAGGGAATATATGACACAAGTTAACCTGAGCCAAATAGAAACCCTGACCTCCCCCACATAAACACCAACACAGGCTTGAGTCAGCGGGCTGTTAGTTTGAATGATATCTCAATTCTCACTCGACCACCTTGGAAGCCACAACACCCTCCCCCCCCCTCTCCCCCCACTCTCCCCCCACTCTCTCCTCTCTCCCCCTGTCAGTGGCAGTAATTCAGATATTTGTTGAATGGCTCATAACACCACCAAGCTTTAGAGGGTCTTTAGAGGATACGTGTGACACGCGGGGCGGAGGCGTAATTAAATGGCAAAGTACAGTGTGTCTGCAGTAATCTCGCAGAGGCCGCCCCCCTGAGGATTAGGAGATCTTGCCATCGTACGTGACTGATTTCAATGGAAATGCACGATCAGCATTTCGTACGCCACCAGGCTACGGCAGGATATGCTACAGATGGATTCACTGATGGGCTCTGATCATCGGTCATTCCTGTTTTCTCCCTAATAAGGGCTTTCTATGAATTTAACGTCGCGATTCACGAGGGTCGTGACCTCGTTCGGCAGCGTCCCGAGGCTACTGCATCTAGACGTTGGAGAGTCAATGACGTCGGACGGCTGTGATCAGGCAGCTCGTGTGATACTCACGTATTACACGTATTTGAGAGAATATCCAGTTGTCCACTATCAATTAGAATATTCATTCATTTGTGACATGATTTTCAGTACAAAGGCCACGTTATTGAGTCCATGGGTGACGTATGAAAACGTTAGTGTCTTTTGAGTCCAGATAGAAAAAAAAAACAGTAGGATCCACTGATGTGTGGCAGATTAATTTGTTTACCCACTAAAATCAGGTGTCGATTAATTATGCGCAACACAACAACAACAACAGTCTCATACACTAAGTGAGTTAACCTGCCATCAGCAGAGCAGAGAGGAGCGTTCTGCTAAGATCGGCACATTTTTCACTTACAGGATGCACCCCCCCCGCCCCACCCCAATCCCCAGCATGCACACACACACACACACACACACGTGTGCACACTCATGCCCACACCAAATTAAAATGCACAGCTCGGCAATATAAGTGAAGCGATGAAGAACAACTTAACATCACAGTGTTATATGACTTCATTTGATATAAAATATATGAAAAGATAATATTCAGATTTTACTGTATCATTAAACTTTACCATTCATTAACAGTGCAGCCGCTATTTTGAAATATATTGCTGCCATTCCTCTGTGGCTTTAAATGAGTATACCTCACTGAGGTGTGCGGGTAAATTATGCAGAATTGATCATTAAAGAAATGGATCGTTTCACTTGCGATTCTTCATTTTCACTGCGCCAGATAACCCCCCCCCCCCCACCGTCCCACCCCCCCTCCAGGTGCCGTTTGTTAATATTCACAATATGAATCAGTAACCCACCTGAGATGTCCATTATCTGCTCGCGCACTTTGTGCTGACGTGAACTTCTCCCCTGCAGATACCCCCCCCCCCACCCCCCCACCCCCCCTCCAGGTGCCGTTTGTTAATATTCACAATATGAATCAGTAACCCACCTGAGATGTCCATTATCTGCTCGCGCACTTTGTGCTGACGTGAACTTCTCCCCTGCGCTTCTTTACATCACGTGGTAGAAGCTATACGATGGCCGTATTTCATATTTTGCGAAGGGCAGGTTTACCTCTGCGTCCCGGCATAAAGGGCCCGCCGGCCACATTCAGAGCAGATTTCAGACGGCACGCTTCCTCCTCACAGCTCCGTTTCCTGCCGCATTATCATCATTAGACAGGTGCGTCTGGCGCAACAGTGGCGTCAGAAGAATGTCTGCTGTAAGCCTTGTTGAGATAGGAGGGAGGGAAATCACTTCCTGCGCGAGGTTATCGCCTCAGTCTCGCTGGTGGGATGAAGTGATTAGAGTCAGTGTGTGTATTTCTGCACAAATCCGTAAAGGCAGTGTACCGTCGCTTGTCAGAAAGAGATCGCGTGGAATGTACTGGACTTGGCACGAGGCTTTGTCGGAGTTGTTGGGTTCTCGACCCCACCTGAGCCACTCAGCAGACTTCGGGGGCAAATAGAGGCTCGAATCCATTCCGAAAGGGACGTTTCCCGCTCGGCCCGGGCGGGCTGCGCGACTCCCCCTCTCACGGAGGGATGGCGTCGACAATAGTTTCGAATAATACCGGGAGTCTCAGCCACGCGTCTGACTCATAACTTTTAAAAGCCAGCGGCTAATCTGGGCTGACGAAAGCACATCTTGAATCGTATAACCATTCATGTGAGAGGGCAGCGTCAGCACGCTGAGAGCCTGATGACGGCAGATGGAACCTGTGGAGGGACATTAAACAGGAAGTGTTCAGATTGCTTCTCTGTCTCATTATGAATATAAATCTCTCTGCTGCATCTTATTTAGAACGAGACACCTGGATGATTCTGTCCAGGTCTCTCCCGTCGCGTCACGCAGGACATTTTCCAGACCTGCGGTGCACACGCAACCTCTTTCATCATCAAGAGGTTGCATTCTCCCCCCGCTCACCCCACCCCACCCCCACCCCACCCCCACCCTCCCCCTGCTCACCCCTCACACAGACTTTCTGTTGCACTGCCATGAAGCTGCAGGTTCCGCAGCATCAAAACCAGCAGTGTGACGTTCTGCAACAGTTTCTTCCCCTGAGCTCTCACATTCCTAAACAGCTTGTGCTGGCCTCAACACACACACACACACACACACACGCACACACACACGCACACACACTACAAATCCACTAAAAACAGTCTGTCTCTGTCTCTCCCACAGTGGCCATGTCAGTGGAAAGTCTACTTATCATAATAACTGGGCTTCTTATAATTGATTATTCTATATTACCTCAATATACTATCCTATGTGTAATTCCATTGGTTAGATATACTATATCGATATACCCGGTGCTGTAAGTGTATCACAAATACAAATAATGCATGTACGATATTCCAGTACCATTGTTGTATTACGGATTAGTTCTGTGAGTGCTACTCTTTTTATTAGTCCCGAACGATGCGTCGTGTACAAAAATTCATTGCCCAGTCATTTTTATAGACTTACCTTTATGCAAACATGCTTTCTGTCTGTTTTACAGTTGGAGTGATAAAACCGTACATCTCATGTTGTCACATTAACTATATCGCGAAACTGCATTACCTGCGCAGTCCCTGTGATGTTTATTATTCATTCTGCCATTCACACTTCACTGTGTTTACATGTGGGTGTCCACACGCATCACATTAATAACCAGTGATCACGTGCAACACATTCGACACCGGGCTCGTTGTGGTGTTGCACCAACGTCACACCTGCACTCTTTAGCGTAGAAAGCAGCAGATGGATTCTTCACTCACACCCAACAAACAGGCGTCTGATCTTGACACCATGGCAACAGCTCAGTGTCTGTTTCACCTGCGCTGTTGAATATGCAGCATCTCCTCTCAGATCCAATTAGTCAGGCTGCGGTGTAATAACTTTGCGAAGGTGCAAGGATGTTTGCTCGCTGGTGGAACACTGACAGGATGAAGTGAGATGGGTCTTCTGTTCTGGGTCGTTTTGTTTGCGCTGTCTTGTAGTTTTCATTGGCAAATTGAAATGGTTTTGTAGAAATCCATAGGCCCTCTTTAGGCTTTGAGACCGAACCGCTCGCCTCTATACAGTGTGTGTGTATACAGCATCGTCCCGGCAGCACTTTCTCAGGAGCGAGATGCTCTGGGGCTTTAGTGCCTCTATAAAAATGGGCTATACCTCCGATGCTCCGACCCGCTACCGAATGCCGACCGTACACCTCGGAGAAATTTACTGCTCCCCAGAATGTGATACCAAAGCAATTAGTGTCGGAGAGATTGGTAGACATGAAAAATCCTTACAGCGTGCCCACGAGCCAATACAAAGGCAATGCATCTCTCTTTTATGGCCCCATTGCTTATTCAGTCTTGTTTGGTGTTCCTCTCCAAGACTCCACAGTCACCGGGGAATTCTCCTGACAGGGCAATAAATTACTCCTGCGTTTAGCATAAAGTCTCCCAATAAAGATTAGACTATGGGATACCAGAGTGACCGGAGAGCAGTATAAACAAGTCCCACAGGGGGGATGTTTTCGCTCTTGCTAATCAAATCGGAGAAAGTCACACACTCGGCTAAAAACTTTATAATAGCGTGTTAATCAGGACGTCAATATAGAGCCAACGCCACCTCCTCCACCTCCTCCACCTCCTCCACCTCCTCCACCTCCTCCACCTCACCCAGTCTGCTCTTGAGCACTGCAGGCCTTTTCCCACCACGTTTGTATCGTTATAACTCTCTTTACTAGTTTATCCATCCCTCACATCAGCGTATGAGCGGTAATGAGCGAGGGCATAAAGTGTCTCTTTAAATAGCCGTGACATTTTTGCCCGGGCGCTATCGGTCTTCACGCTGCAGCGGCGCCCTGAGATGACAGTGAATTCCCTCGCAGAGGCGGCTGAGGTCTGTTTATGTGGCGTAACAAACAACCCTAAATGTCAATGAGCGGACTGGCTCTGTGAAGGACACCAAAGTGAGTGGGGCTGCATTATTCGCCCCGAGTCTGAGGGATTACTTGGGACGCCTGTAAAACAGCGTGTAATCTCGCAGCCTGCGGGGATGGAGCCGCGGCCTCGCCGCTGCGCCGCTGCTTAAGGCGCTGTGTCTTTGCCGGAACACACGTGCACGTGCCGATACGCAGACGCGAGAACAAAGGCATGCGCGCATCTCTGTCTGGAAAAGCTGTTGCATTCATCGTTTGTCCCAACGGGTGGAAGAGCTTAGTTATCCACTTATGTACGGAGTTTATTCTTAACAGTTTTAATTTTAGCTTAGAGCGGCAAGAAAGATGCACACGCGCCGCTGAGAATAGAGGAAGCGCAAGAGCCACGTGTCCAAATAAGCCGCATTGTCTCTCGGTAATTCGTCGCCTATCTCTCCGCGCGCAGCTCCGTCATTTGTTGTTTCGTCCCATTCTCGGCTGCGTCGGATAAAAAGTGAGAACATGAAATAATTAGTTCAATTATTTTGTCGTCCTGAATTTGATATGTTCCCTTTTCACCTGTATTGTCACTTTTTGTTTCTTCGGCGCCTTGAGGGAAGTTGTTGTTGTTGTTCACGGCCTAAATTGACTGCACGGGGCTGTTATGGTTTTAACGACCACTCAAAATACTTTATGCTCCGAGTCACATTCATCCGTAAACACACACACACACACACACACACACACACACACACACACGCTCATGCAGCGCTTCTCATCTTCCTCAAGGACACATCCACATGCACAGGATCAAACCGATGACCTGCCAATTAGTGGTCGACCTGCTTTTCCTCCTGAGCCGCAGTCGCCTCATTTACCGTTTCACGGAGAACTATGACAAGAATGAAGAGCACGAGTCTGCACACACAGCTGAAGTCGGGGGAAATGGATCCCGGTGACACAACAGTGAAACAATTCAGAGAATGGAAAAGGCAAATATTGTGACGTGAGCCGTTTCCTTTGCTGTATCTACTAATGTCTCTTTCTCGCTTGTGCTCCGCAGGATGGTCCTCAGCACCTTCTCCAGGATGAACACCAACTCCTCCGATGAGTTCTTCCAGGCCACGAACCACGCCGAGCAGACCTTCCGTAAGATGGAGACATACCTGCAGCACAAGCAGCTGTGTGATGTCCTCTTGATCGCCGGAGATCACAAGATACCGGCTCACAGGTCCGTGTCAGTGCCTCTGCCTGCTTTGATTTCATTAATCACGCTCAAATCGGCCTTAATGGAGAGTTAGGTCCGGGCTTTCCCCGTGGGCGGCGGTTCACGCGCCGCTGCCTGTTTGAGGACTGATTGGATCACTGTTGAAATGCAAAAACTTTCAGGTGACTCTTGACGGGGGAAGATGCACAAACTCAATGTTTGCTTGTAAACAGTGCGGCCCTGTGATCCAATTACACCGCGGCCCTTCCTCATTCCCACTGTACGTTTGATACATGGCAGAAGCCTGAGATCCGCTGCGCTGAAGCTGTCAATATTTGGGCATCCAGCCCCTCGGTCGAATGGCCGAGTGGACGTGATTACATGACATCCGCTGAATGCTGAGCAGCGTCCGCGTTCACAGGGTGGGAGCGCTCGTACGTGGGGGCGACGCGCACCGGTGTGTTTTGTTGGTTCATCCGGACGAAATCGCGAAACAGTAGAGAGCGAGAGAGGAAAGTATCCGTCACTGACCTAGTTGCAGTTCGCCCAAGTGCCGCAGGATTAAAGTATGGATATAATACATCGACTATTTACAGAGTAACAATTCAATGTTTGCATGGGCATTCTAACCGACAGTTGAATTCAGTGAATCGAAGTGACATGTTTCGATTTTTTAAAATTATATCTATTTACTTATTAAGATGAGATTCATCAAATAGCCCAAACAGATATCTCTTTACTTACAGAAGTATTAAGACTCTGGTCAAGTACATATATGCCTGGGCCTCAACATACGGCCGACATGTATATACAAGGTACAATGATGATTGGCTACTGTTTAGCTGATCTGGGCCACGAGTAAGATTCAGTGACACTTTACATTAGGCCTGAATTAGTTTTGTGTCAATTGGATTAGTTGGGTTCATACTTGGTGAATACATACTTAAGGGTAACATCCAGATTTCATTTTGTCCAGAGCACTGCACGAACAGTCAGCATTTTTATGACTTGGAACATTCAGGCACCTGTATCCATGTTGCCGGGGGCCACACGTCCTGCACCATCACTCCAACCGTGTTCCTAAAAGAACCGAGTTCATGGACAGATTTGATGAAGAAACGCTCAGGTCCATCAATTCACAGCGCAAGTCAGACTAAGCCAGGAACACCAACGATCTCTCTGGACACTCTCTGGTTGTGGAACGGGCAAACCATTTTTAAAGCTTTATATTGCCGGCAGCACTGTGGCCTCAGTGATTGTGAAATCGAGGATTCTTCTCCCAGCAGGGCTCTTCAGGCAGAGGCCTGTCGAGCGTGTTTGACCTGTCTGAGCAAAATGTTTTCTTGGAGGTCAGAAAATGGCATTCGAAGCCCGTGACTGCACAGAAAACACGTTTCTCTCGGCTAATGATGCAAACATTTGACCCTCGGGCAGAAATCTGTGTGTTATTGCCGTTTACTACCAAGCACCATCAATCACTGAAATCAATCCCACAAGTGGAGCATGAGTGGCAGCAGCGTAAAAAACGAAACAGAGTGAGCGTAGGAGTGGCTCAGTGACCCAGAGCATGAGTGAAGTGGCTTTAGGACGAGTCTCAGTCTGTCCTCGAGTGACCCAGACTTTAACGCTCACGCAGCGTCGGTGGGAGATGACACTTGCGATCCAATCTGCTGGAGCTTGAGAGGATGTGGATCCCGTAAAACTGGGATGAATCCAGATGCACGCAGCTCACCGGAGACTTATAACCACTGTCGAATGGGCCTCCACCAACCTCTGAGCCAAGGATTTGATGTATGAGCCTGTGTAGGGTTACAGCACGGGAGCTGTTGTGTCGCCGGCTGCACCAACAACAGTTCATGTTTCTAGTTGAGGCTCAGGCCAGACGGGACCTTATAGCACAATACTTGCAGAGAAAACCTTTATGGACTCTTGGCAGAGGTATTCAGAAAAAGAGGTCTGAGTATTGTCTGAGGCTGCAACATCTATCAGACACAGTGAGATAATGGAAAAAGGTGTAGTTCCCTTGACTGTGTCACTTGATCTGGATTCCTGCTAAAATGCCATATGATCTCATTGTTCTTCCACCATCCAACCGATGTGTTATATGAGCCGGACACATGACTTCACATAATCAGACGCCCGACCCATGTAGATATTAGTGACATGAGGAGTGTGGGGCGGCTTCGTTTATCATACTCTGACAAAGTGAGGTAATACAGGGAACGGTGAGCTGCTCAGTTCTCTCACGGTGACCCAGCAAAGTGTAAAAGCACATGAGTGGGATAAATCACTGTCGGTGACCAGGCCGAGCGAATCATCACACTTATGGGAAGGTAATGTGTGGTCTCGCGTAGGATTGATCCAGCAATCATTTGAGATAATTGGTATAGATCAGGCTTGGGCATTTCCTGGCCCAGAGGCCATATACGCGGAGTCGAGTACAGACGTCACTGTTTTTATACATGAAGCTGGACATAATATGCTTTTATTTTGAAATGCTTCCGCTTCCTGTGTACGTGATTCTGTCATGTTTGATTTTTACATGCGAGGATGGAGTCCAATCAAGCCCAGCTGGGTCCATTAGCCTCAGTTCATAGCCCACCCCCGCCCCTTTTGTAGCCTTCAAAGTAAAAGTACCACTTTAGAAAACCACCCCCATTTGTTTATGGTCAAATGTGCTTTTGAAATGAGTCTTTTTCTGTATTTCTGAGTATCAGGGAGCTGTTTGTATTTATTCAAATGGACTGTTATGGACTGGATGCCTGGATGAACTCTCTGATTTTCAAATATTAGTTTTATAATCGTATCATAATACAACATTATTACTATGCTCATTCGTACATGCTGTTTCCTTCATGGCAGACTGGTCCTGAGTGCGGTGTCCGACTACTTCGCTGCCATGTTCACCAGCGATGTGAGAGAGGCCAAGCAGGAGGAGATCAAAATGGAGGGAGTGGATCCGGAGGCGCTCAGATCTCTGGTTCATTTCGCCTACACCGGTGAGTGCTCATAAAGTCCTTCACTAGCTCTTGTAAGTCATAATGAGACTTCTGAAATCCAGTGTTATTAAAATGGATCAATACGGCAATTCATCTTTGGGCTGAGCGCCCGGGCAGCACCTCCACATAAAACGACTTTATTTAACCAGACAAGGTTGCCCTGTGATAAATCCCGCCGCCGACATGTATGGGAGTGAAAACATTCACTTTGACGGTATCTTTTTTAATAATCTGTCAAAGACACTGCTCTACAATAGGCATGTGTTTATTGTTGATTTGCCATTTCCTTGATTAAACACTTCTCCCGCCATGTTTCATCCATTGACGGCCACATTCAGTCATGTTGTAACGGCTTGTTTTGCTTCTCCTTGACATTGCAGGTGTCCTTGAGCTGAAAGAGGAGACTATTGAGAGTTTATTGGCGGCAGCTTGCCTCCTCCAGCTCCCACAAGTCATCCAGGTCTGTTGTAACTTCCTGATGAAACAGCTCCATCCCTCCAACTGCCTGGGAATCCGCTCGTTTGCAGACGCCCAAGGCTGCGTGGACCTGCTCAACGTGGCTCACAACTACACCATGGTAAGGAGGGGGGACGCACAGGGAGACTGCAGTCACATTTTTACATGGCTAGGTGGATTGTTATGTATTTGATCATTATCGTTACGTATTTCATTATTTTTGTTATCGTTATTATTTATTATTATTGAATGAAAATTTGGTTCATGAGATGAAAAAAGATAAGATTAGAATGTTTTGGTAGAACTTTGACAGTCCAGGTATGCATGTTATTTCCATAAATAACATGAAATTGAATAAACCCAGAAAGTCTAAAAGGGACATCACTTATTCCATGTTCAGGCATAACTTATAATAAGTGATTTAGAAGTGCTTCACTAAAATGCTGAATAAAAACAAGAACATAAGACAGTCTAAAGTAACTGTACAAAACATAAAATCAAATTGCACATGGAATAATTATTTTTGCAGGGTATTTCAAAAGAGAACAAATATTTGACTGATTGATTAAAGATGGCAATGAATTATTCAAGATTGAAAATCACAGATAAAAAACGGTTAAAAGGAACGACAAAAAAAAAACCAGCAAAACAATGGTCAAAAAAATGGGGCCGACTCTGTCTTGGACATCAAACTTCCACCCAATCAAACACTGTTGTTGTAATGAACTGTCTCGTCCCAATGCATTCAGAACAACTCTGATGATTCCTGCTGTGACAGCCATTGTTCTATCAGTTCATTCTGTCATTATGATATTCATAGACAATGTCACGGCTGGATATACAGTTCATAACACACTGCATTGTTTGTTTATCTTCTCTGTGTGGAGGTTAGTTATTCTAATAACCTGTCAGAACCTCTCAGAGATGAACCGTCGGTATCTTAGTTATTTATACCATCTAATTTCAGCCGGAGAACGCATGACGTGCACATTTGAATAAAAATCCAATAGTTTCATGCTTGCGCGTTGTCTAATTTGGTTTGGTGCCTGTCGGTAAGAGATACCACCTTGGCCCAGCATTGATTAGCGCGCAGCCAGTCTCAAGAATATGCCATTTCGATACCATATATCCCTGCGAGGCATGTCTGCCATGGATTAAGATTCGCGCACATGTTTGTCAGATAACGTCTCTCCGGCCGCTCCGAACTGACAGCGCGAGGCACGGCCCTTATCTCCGAAAGGACATCTGCTCAGCCTGTGTACACAGGCCCCATCCTGGACCAGAAGGTTAATCTAATCATCAAACTGCACAAGAGGGCTGACTTCCTGTTCAATCACTCCAGTAATGAGCAGCGAAAGCATGGGGGCTTCCTGGAAGTCCATCCTCTGGGCTCGGAGCGGGCCGGGCTGCATTTCGATAAGCTTGTGTTTCCTGGTGGAGAGTGGCAGCCGAGATCAGTCTCTGACATCCCCTTCCTGTTCGAGAGAGAGAGAGAGGCCTCGTTTAATGTCGCACAGGACGAGAATGCGATGTTTTATTGTTTGTGGTGACAATTGAGCTGTTCAGCAATAAGAGGAGGCGGCCGCAGCGCCAGAAACCACAGGGCTGTTTTCAGTGTTCAAGCAGATTGTTGTTTATCCACGGCCTGTTTTGAAGGAATCAGCCATGAATCACCAGTTAAAGGATTTAACCCTGTTTTCTAGAGGTGATTATGTTCTATGGTTTCATGGCTTAAAGGTGCAGTGTGTAAGATCTGGTGACATGCAGGTTCCCCTGCACGCTCAGAAGGGTGAGGGTGAGGCGATGGATACAACATGCAGCCTAGATGTCACCAAATCTTGCACACTGCACCTTTAACCAAAAACATTCAGATCTAATGCAACTCTAAGTCAGTGGTCTCAAGCGAATTGCTGTTTTCAGTGTTTAGATGAATAAATAAGTCTGACCTTTGGAAAATAAGGAGGCGTGTCCTCGCCGTCCTCTGCAAATGAGATGTTAATGGAAAGGTTGTTGAGAGGTAACTCTCGCTGCCTCCCTCTGATTAAACATCAGCTCTGCTTCTCCGCAGAAAACACCGTTATTACACAATTAGTCTTTGGCAGTCGTTAAATCAATTAGCCTCCTCTCCCAGTGATCGTGTTTTCGGAGCGGTTTACCCTCCGATGAGTTCGCCGGCGCCTGAAAGCACATCTTTTTAAAACGCTCATGAAACCAACTCCGCGGAGCTTTCAATTTTTTTCATCAGCTGTTCTGGGCGAGTAATTACAAATAATTGGCCTCGAGCAACGTGAAAGGACTTTGATGGAATTCCACCCAGGGCATCACCACCGCAGATCAATAGATGTCCCTCATTTCATTAAGCCCGTCCGAGCTAAGCTCTTAAAACCTGCTCGCGCAATAGATCGGACCCAGTCACTGTAATTTGTTGCGAGTTGATGATCAATGGCGCAGCTTGTTTTGCGTAATTGTGCAGCGTCCACTTCAGAGCCAGAGCTTGATTTGTCTGAGTTATTCTGGGAGCTTTATAATTAATGTATGGACACAGCTCATTGGGAGAGGAAAGCTGGGCTTTGCCTCTACTCTGTGCCCCTCATGTGTCTCAATGTTGGACATAGCATAGAGGTGAAATGGGGGGGGGGGGGGGGCGGGGTTTAAGGGGGGGGGGGGGGGGGGGGGGGTTTATAGAGCATCGTCTCTAATGGAACTGGAAGAGACAATGTCCTTGAGGAGGTAGCCATGCAGCGCTGTAATATCGCCCGGGCCTCGGGCCAGAAAATGGAAGGGATCAATCTTAAGGAAAGCCTTAGAGAACGGCTTCCACAAAACTTGGAGCTGGACGCCATGTTGGCTCAAAGCTGGTGTGCACCGCCTATCTGTTTCTCATTAAACGTCTTAAAAAGGCTTAGCGGTGCCATGTGATCAGCAGCGAACGTGGTTTATGCGCTTACAAGGAGGCTTTTCTGAAGATGCTTTATGCCACTTTGATTTGTCGCCTGCTGCTGTGCGGATCATTTGATTTTACGAGCTAAGTGAAGCAGATGACAGTTTCATGTCTACCTCCCAAATTTGGAGAAATAGTGCGACCATCAGTTAAAGATGTGGGGATAAAGATCTTCAAAATGACATTTTCGATCTGCTCCCAATCGTTCTTCTTCAACTCTCTGCCCTTGTGACAATTTACTCCCTGACGCCACCGCCCCCCCCCCCCCCCCCCCCCCCCCCCCCCCCCCCCCCCCCCCCCCCGCCACACACCCACACGCACATACACACACACACGTTGCTGGTTAATGACTGATGATTATCTCTGTGTCCCTCTGTGTCCCAGGAACACTTCCTGGAGGTCATTCAGAACCAAGAGTTCCTGCTGCTGCCCACAGCTGAGATCGTAAAGCTGCTCTCCAGCGATGACATCAACGTCCCCGACGAGGAGACCATCTTCCAGGCTTTGATGATGTGGGTGCGCTATGACGTGCAGCATCGACAGCAGGACCTCGGGGTGCTGCTCGCCTTCATCCGCCTGCCTCTCCTCCCTCCACAGGTGGGATTACAGAGCCTTACGACACAGCTGTTGTCATGGTACATAGTGTGCGTCCATAGACTTCATACACAGAGATGGACGTACATGTCCGTGATGTCACCCGTAGGTGTCCGTAGGGTGCCAATGAGGCTTGTAGTGGGAGGCTCCCTTGTCACCATCTTGCTCATGCCCGACGCCTCCTACTTCCTGGTTCATCCAATATCAAGAGAGCTGGGTGTGGGCCCATGGTGCTGTCATGGCATCCACAGAACGTGCCAGGTCGGCCCAGGTGTCACTCAAGAGGCCACGCCCCTTAATTATGCACAATTTCAACCGTGATAGAATAAAAAGAATCAAATTAGAAAGAAAAAAAATCACCCCCTGTACAGTTGGTTTATTTCACCTCCAAAGTTGACCATTTTAAAATGGGAGTCTATGGGGATTGACTCACTTTTGGAGCCAGCCTCAAGTGGTCACCCCGTGAACTGCATGTTTTTACACTTCTGTGTTGGACTCGCCCATTGGCCCTGGACTGGTGTGCATCCCGTAAATTGAGGCAATGATCCTCCGCACAGCAGCCTGGGTTTGAGTCCCACCTGAGGCCCTGTGCCACATGTCACCCTCTCTCTCCGTCACCTCCGTTGACATGTTATCCAGACAGACATGTTCTTTTTCCTTAAAGGTACAGTGAGCGGAATTCAGGTTAAATCATTTCCATTCATGGTGACGTGTGTAATCAGCTTAATTATTGTTTGCATGACCCAAGAATGAATCCTTTACATCAAAAGCAGATCCCCTCTATGAAGGCTGCCATTTTTCCACCATGTGTTTATATCACCCCAGAATGCACAACATTCTCCTCCTTGTTTATAAATGTGTAATTTCACCCCTAGGGGTCACCAATTTCAACAAATTGTCCCCTTAAAGCTGATCTCATCTCATATCAGCTGCTTCACGAGCAGCTGAGGGGAAACGTGTCCCCGCTCACATGGTATTAATCAAAACGGCAGCGTGACAGCTTCTGTTCATCGCTGCTGTCCGGATATAAATTTGTGGCATGTGTTTGAAATGTTATTGACTTTATCGCTGGAACTCAAGTCGCAATGAATACCTTGTTTTCAAGAGCAGCTTTACAATCCAAAGCAATTTTAGTCGGTATGAAGTAAGGAAGTATGGGGAAAATTCAGCATAAAGAATTAGGAATAAAATGATAACTCACTCATTATGATAGGACATGTCTGCTGGAAGCAGAAATAATTTGCTAGTGGATAATCTATATATATATATATTTACATATATATATGTATATATACATATATATATATACATGACATTATTATAATAAATAATACGGATAAATGGTTTTGGAGTTTAAGTGAAAAAAGGACGAGCATAGCAGTGATAACAGGCGTAACACGATCAATAAATACACAGGAAAAACACATTGTCTTCAATAACAGCACATTATGTTTCAGTGGCGACAGTGTCGGTGTAATGAGATGAAACATTCTCGTCTGATAAGACTCTTATTTATCTCTGAATAAAGTCGGATGTAATTTGCATTCAGATCAATGCAATAAATACAAGTGGATTTTAAAACAGGAGCTTTACTGCTACAATGTATCACTGTTCATAGTAATGGATTTTTTAGGACTTATATTTACTCCATCTAATGAGGAGAATCTGTCTTTCTAAAAGCCTGGCTTTTAAATGTATCAGTAGTTAACTTTGACAACAGACGTGAAGAGATGCAGAAACCGCCTTTTTTAAATAGATTTGACATATTCAAATATCAAAGGTGCAGTGTGTACGATTACAGCCGCTGTTGTCTCTTCTATTTGTAGAAACAATGCAATAAAACAATGACATACTGACATTTTCTTAATCAACTAAATGTTATTTTTTCCATTACCGTTAAATGAGCCCATTAATGTATATTTACATGAGGAGCTGGTTGTTTTTACCGTGGCCCAGAGCGGACATACTAAACATTTTTTGAGTTTTAATGACAACAGGAGTCGACCATAGGTTCTCCTGCATGTTCAGAAGGGTGAGGGTGAGGTGATGGAAACAACATGCAACGTCACCACTAGATGTCACCAAATCGTACACACTGCGCCTTTAAGTGTCACATTTTCTGCCCGTCTCCTTGAATTGTAGCTCCTGGCAGATCTGGAGAACAACAAGATGTTCTCCGATGATCTGGAATGTCAGAAGCTGCTGATGGAGGCCATGAAATATCACCTGCTGCCTGAGAGACGGCCCATGTTCCAGAGCCCCAGAACCAAACCCAGGAAGTCCACAGTGGGAGCCCTTTACGCCGTGGGAGGGATGGACGCCACCAAAGGTACGACCCGCTTTCCCGCCGACACGCGTCGACACCTGTCCATCTGCGCGAGAGTCATTTCCCCGCGGCTTTTTTTCAGGCTCCACCACCATAGAGAAGTACGACCTGCGGACCAACACGTGGGTGCAGGTCGGGGTGATGAACGGACGGCGGCTGCAGTTCGGCGTGGCGGTGATAGACAACAAGCTGTACGTGGTCGGAGGGAGGGACGGACTGAAGACGTCCAACATGGTGGAGTGCTACAACCCCATCAATAAAGTGTGGTCCACCATGCCGCCGATGTCAACACACAGACACGGACTGGGTGAGTGTGTGAGACGATTTCGAAAGGCACAAGTAGACTGGTATTAGTCAGCGAATGATATACTCTGTGTCTAATGACTGGTTTTCAGGTCTACTGAGTTTAATTGAGAGGGTTTGGATTTGTGTGTGATTGTTTGTATGTTGACAGGATTTCCATGCAACTTTACAGTTACACGTTACAATGTTGGTGCAGGGGTCAGGGGTCACTGTTTCTGTCGACTGCTCGCAGAATAAGAATTCATGGATCTGGATTTATAGATTTAGACGTGTAGAGGAATGTTATTACAGTAAATGATGTATTTAATCTGGTGCCTTTTGGTGAAATTTGGCTCTGGTTAATTTGAATGTGGTCTCAGATGGGTTCTATTTGTATTATTAGTAGTAGTATTAGGAATAGTAGTATTGTTATTATGACAACAACAACCACTACCACAACTATTAGTACTAATGCTACTACTACTTCTACCACTGCTACTAATAGTAGTACTACTAATGCTACTACAAATACTAATACTACTACGAATTCTACGACTAATACTACGATACCAATACTTCTACTACCTATGAACTACAACTCCTACTATTATTATTAATATTATTATTCGATTATTATCATTGTTATTATCGTTATTGTTATTATTATTATTATTAATGTTATTATTATTATTATTGTTGTTGTTGTTATTATGATGTATAGCAGTAGTAGTGGTAATCTTGTTTTGGTTGTTGCAGCATGTGACTGTCTACCCTCAGAGCATGTTCATGATCAAAACATGGCACCTTTAATTATCTCCGTGATTGAAGTTTGTGCTCAGTCAGACCTCCCGTTGTTACTCGCTCCGATATTTCAGGCTCTGTGCTCACAGGGTCATCGTTGGCATCCTGTGAATAAAATGACACATTTCTCTTTGAGATAGACCTTTGATACCCCCCCCCCCCCCCCCCCCCCCC